>ML831350.1:70260-94505 GCA_009831015.1 Picea engelmannii | reverse complement strand
TGGAAATCAAAGTTGGTTGTTCAAAAATATATTTCAGACCACTATGGTTTGTTCTTAACTCAAATCTCTTCCCCATGATATAATTCCTCCACATCTTCAATGCATGAACAATGGAAACAAGTTCCAATTCATGTGTGGCATAATTCCTCTCATGTTCTTTAAGATTTCCGGACTCATAATCAATGACATGTCCATTTTGAGTGAGGACTCCACCAAGTCCTTGCATGCATCTATACATACCACAAAACTTTCATTTGGGTCAACAATCTTTAAAATAGGTGCACTGGCAATTAATTCTTTCAACAAATTAAATTTCTTTTCACAATCAACTATCCATTCAAATTTAATTACCTTCTTTTGCAAAGAAGTGATGGGATGAGTAATCTTAGAGAACCCTACTATAAATATTTTGTAGTAACCAGCTAATCCCATAAAATATCTGACTTCTGAAACATTCTTGGGTGTTAGCCATCCTCTAATGGCTTCAATCTTCTCTGGATCCACTGCTATGCCTTGTTATGAAATAATGTGTCCCAAGTAATGGATTTGTTCTTGGTAAAAACAACACTTACTAAGCTTGGCATACAACTGATGTTCCCTCAACACTTGCAATACCAATCTTAGGTGATGTTCATGCTCTTCCCATGACTTAGAATAGATAAGTATATCATCCATGAATACTATGACAAACTTATCCAAATAATTTCTGAATATGCCATTCATTAAGAACATATATATAGTTGGTGCATTGGACAGTCCAAATGGCACCACTACAAACTCATAATTCCCATACCTAGTTCTAAAGGTTGTCTTATTGATGTTTTCTTCCTTGATTCCTACCTGATGGTATCTTGATCTCAAGTTTATCTTTGAAAATATTTTTCCCCTCTTAGTTGATCAAATAGGTCATCGATTCTGGGTAGAGGATATTTTTTCTTCACAGTGGCTTTATTCAGCTGTCAAAAGTCAATACACAACCTCAATGTTCCATCCTTCTTTTTGAGAAATAGTATTGGTGCTCCCCAAGGTGAAACACTTTGACGTATGTACCCTTTCTTCAACAATTCTTCCAACTAAATTGGTCATTCTTTTAATTATAGTGTACTCATTATGTAAGGTGTTTTTGATACTGGGGAAACTCTTGATACTAAATCAATAGATAAATATATCTCCCTCTTTGGTGGAAATCTTGGTATTTCTTGGAATACATATTCAATCTTTTGTACTACCGAAAAATATTCAAGGCTTAGCCCTTTTTTCCTTTTTGGCTCCTCCAAATGGGACGCATACAATTGACATCCTTTCCTAAAACATATCTTCAGTTGTAAGGCTGAACTATCCCTTATAGAAATAGGTCTTGGAACTCCTTTCATAGTGATATGTTTTCCTTCTTCATCAAGACATGTAAATGTCTTATTGTGACAATCTAGGACAACATGATGTTTGTCCAACCAATCCATTCCAATTAGAATATCATAATATCCCAATGGTATAATATTTATATCAACACTAGTATTCACTCTGTTAATACTTATGGAACAACCTATGACCATCTCATTGATCCTTCTTTTGGTTCCATTGGCTAGTTGAGCCAAACTTGATTTTTCAAGCTTATTTTTCTCCAAATGTAATCTATCCACTATTATAGGATTGATGTAACAATGAATTTCTCCTGAATATTCTAATGTTGCATAGATTGTTCTCATGTCTTCTACTGTTGTAGCCTCTTGGATGATGTGCATGGTATTCACTTTGTATTTTATGTGAGGTAAATCCTTGTACAAAATATCTTATTTGCATCCCCAACATTGGATTGGTGGTCTTCCCCTTTTTCCCATGGAGTATTCTCTCTTGGATTCATCCTTAGTAGGCTAGTCTGGATGATTTTTATTTGGGCTATTTTTGTTGAAAGAAGGTTTGAATCCTTTTTTTCTCTGATCATACTTCTCTTTCTTCTTATCCTTCCAAGATTTCTGCATAGACTCTCTACCATTTCCTTTCTCATATAGGTACTTATCCTTCTTGATGGTCTCATTCAATGTCTCATGCTCATCCTATTGAGTCTTGTCTTTATAAAATGAAGGCAGTCCACTCAAAAACCTCTGTTTTTTCACCTTCTCATATTTTATATACCCCACATACTTTAGCAGTCCCAAGAACTTCTTTTCATACTCTTCCATGGTCATGCTTCCTAGCCCAAGTTTAAAGAACTCCTGCATTTTATTGTCATAGAAGTGATTTGAAAGGTACTCCTTCTAAAAATATTTATTGAATTGCTTCCAAGTGATAATGCTCTCATTTATGTGTTCAAATTTCTTAATTTGATCCCACCACATAACATATTTTCCATGTAGATGGTAAGTGGCAATTCTAGCTTCTAGGTTTGATGAATAGTTATGCAATTTAAAATACATCGTGAGTCTAAGAAACCTTGATTCAACATCATCTTCATTTTTTGTTTCACCATCAAAGGATGGTGGCTTAAGCTTCCTCAGCTCTCCTTGCAAACTGTCTAATTCATGTCTTCTTATTTGGTGAATAACAAGAGACACCTTTGGACTACTTATGGAATCTTCAGATGCATACAATTTCCTGGATGAGTAATGAGGTGAGTGATGTATATGAGTTCTGCTAGCACTTCTTGAATAACCATATATTTTGTATTTATCTCTTCTTTCATGATATCTTCCCTCTTCCTCTTGTTTTGAGTTTGATCCATTCTTTGTTTGCCTCTGAAAATGATTTAAGCTTTGCATTACTTGAGAATTTATTTGATTTTTGATGCAGGAACATATTTCCACCTCAACATGTGCCAAAAATTCTGCACATGAATGCACATTCAAGAAGGGGTAGAGGTGCCAACCCTCTCATTTTTGAACCAAATTTAAAATATCAATTGCATTTAAATGTATTAAATGTTTGAGGCTTGAGGAAAGTCAAATTATGGCCTTTGTATAGGCTAGATGTAAATTCCTTTATTAAGTCTTGAGTTGGACAAATACTGAGCATCGCCTCAGATTTGATACGTACATGTTTATTCAATGTAATAAGCCTAGATAGATAGGCATTGTAATGGTGATAGGATAACACTCAGGTGGCTTGGAGGGAAAGCTCGATGAGCCCATCTTGTATAAATAATTGTAACATATTCCCAGTAGAGGTTGCTGAAGTTAGATGGAAAATCATTATAAGCCAAGGAGAGAAGAGAGTTGAGACTCTGTTGTAGTCCAACCAACACATATTGTAATCAAGCATTCAAATATAAATACAAACATGCATTTTTTCCTGCATATAAGGTTCGATGTGATTATATGAGTTCTATGTTTGTTTCTGAATGTATTTGAATGGTTATTATGTGTGTTTAGGTGAATGTTGTAGATGCATGAATAGGTTTCAATCTGCAGGAGTAGGATATAATCCACTATCTATCTGTGGGTTTGCTGATAATTTTGGGTTCTTTTAGGCTAAGTACAAGGACTGCACAACAGAGTGTTGAAACTCTATGAAGCCAATGCAAGGAGTGCGTGATTGAATTATTTTTATAATTCAAGAGGAGAATGTGCAAGGCGGGAACACTAGAACACTTACAAACTCAGAAGGAGCCTAAAAGGTACTGAATACTCTAGAGGAAAGTTTGTGTAGAGAAATCACAACCATAGTTACTAAATACTATGTAAGATCAACAAGGAGTGCTTTGAGCAGGTGCTCAGGAGAGGTAGCAATCGTCAGAATGCAGGATGGGATTAAATAGTTGGTCTGTACATAGGGATATCACAAAGAGCCAATCCCTTCAAAATCCTCGAAGGAGTCAAAATATTAGGAGGTATAAAACTGGTCGAGGCTATGTGGTTAGAGTCCGACCAAGGAATCAAAGTTCAAATCCTTTGAAAAATGTGAAGGATCCTTCATTAGAAGGAATGAGAAGTGCACAAAAGGGAGAAGGAACAAGAGACATTGGATCGACATCCAGGAGTAATCCAGAATGTTAAAGCTGCGTCCAAGAAAGTAGAGCACACATGGGGAGACTATATTTCAGCTGTCATATCTAGGCACTAAGGACCGTGAACCATTAGATCTGAGGAAGTTGCATGAAAGATAAGTGCAGAGGAGTCTAATCCCTGGAGGGCCCAAATCATTTGTGGCTGTAAGATCTGGAGAAGATGCAAAAAGGATAACCCCTAAGACCTTTGACACTTCGTATATTTGGAGATTTGAAGGTGTACAAGGAGTGGTATAGTCGAAGTCCCAAAGGAGAAAAGTAGATATGGGTCATTTGGTTGTGAGGATAGGTGTCACTAGACCCTGCAATCCAGAGGAGAAGCACTCCGAAAAAATAGAAGAGTGAGTTATGTGAAGCGAGGCCCCTAAATGACCAGAGGCCTGAACCCCATCTTGATCATCGGATCAAAGGACATGTGACAAAATATTGAGCCCTTCAAGGGTTGTTATTCAAGACAAAGAGAAATACAAGGAGTGGAGGACTCCTAGAGACTAGAGTCCCAGAGTCCATCCAGACCATCGATCTAATTGATAGTTGTTGGTTGGGAGAGGGGTTCGAGAGGTAGAAGCTTTAGGAGCAAGGATAAGAGAGTTAACTAGGAGTTACCAAAGGCCCGAAGGATGAAAATATTTTCCATCCACTGATTTGGAGGTGGACATGTGGAGCAATCACGTGAACTAGGAGGCATAACACTTCGAGAGCTTAGAGAAGTGTGAGTGCCAAGGGTCTTGAAGCCCAAAAGTTTAGCGCCCCTTGAATTGAGCCATGGGTCATAGCCCAAGTTCATATGGGAAAAGGGTCCTAGTGAAGGGAGCTAGTGCCCGTAATTCAAAATTTTAAAAGGAAAAGCGCCAGGAAACCACCCACGGGTTTCAAGGAACCTGCACCAAAAGCGCAAAGGGCCCGAAGTCCAGAATTTGGTGTAGAATAGAAGGTAAGCCCCTTATTTTGAGCCTAGGGTCACAAGAATGTAGCGTCCATCTAGTAGGAGCCTACTAGGTAGCCATTTTGGCCCGAATTTAGAGAAAAAAGGCCTGTGGAAAGCTAAGAAAAGGTCCAGGGAGGATCTTGTGAGTTGATCCAGCTCTAGTGATTTTAAGATCCTTAAAATGAGAGGTTAGTAGAACCCAAGTGAGAGTGGGGGTTTATGTCAAAGTGGTATTAGAGCATATTTTTTCTTGCATACAATAGGCAAAGGGAGAAGACATAGTGTTGATTCTCTATAGAGGATTGATTGCAAGTGTGCAACAATCATTACACAACCAGGTGGATTGTAGGAGGAATTTGGAGGTGCTCTCAGTTGCAGAGTAGAAAGTAGACATCCAGGTGGGATGAGCCAAAAGAACCAACCATGTTCTTTGAGATAGAGAAGGTGAATATGGCTACTGAAGGCCATGGAAGAGGTTAGAGAAAAGACCACCATTAGATGAAGAAAGAACAAGTGGATAAAGAGCTCGAGGAGACAAGAGAAGAACTAGAGAGGTTGATGTTGAAGATGTAGCAAGAAGCAAAAGGAAGCTGGAGGTATGAGTGGCCCTTGAGGAGGAGAGAAGGGTGGCCTATCCAAAATTTGTTAGATAGGAGGAAACAACATGAGTTGAAGAGGTGGCTAAGGCAGGTTGAAAACCTCAATGACATGGAGGAGCAGGTTTGCATTTGCAAGCCAGAAGTAGGAGAAAACCTTAGTGACGAGGAGGAGAAGAGATTAGTTGGAGATCTCATGAGTTTCCAAGAGGGAAGAAGTGAAATCCTATATTTGTAGGTGTGAAAGGGAGATAGATTGAGACTATCTAAAAGTATCAGGAGCTCATAGGTGAATTCATTTTAGAAAGGAGTGTTGACAGGGGAGGATAAAAAATCCATTCTGATCATTGGGGGAATTGAGATATTCCTGCCAAGCAGCCAAGTTGAGGCCAAAGCATGTGTTGAGAGTACATAAGAGGAAGGATAGCCAATGCATATTGTCAAGGAGGAGAATATGGTGCATAAATTGACATCTTCCCAAGAGGAGATGAAGGAAGAGGAGCATACTATTTAAATGCTCACTCCATGGGAGAAAGAATTGAAATTGTTGGAGGATTGGCTATGCCATCTAGGCACAAGAAAGACTACCAAGAGGATGAATTCATGCATAGTCATGAGAAATTACATCCAGAGGGACAACTAGATGAAGTTGGACTTGTGAAAGCACAAGAAGAGACAAAGGAGATGACAAAATTCAATCTGTCAGAGGAGATAGCTGAGCAATAGCTCAGTAGTGAGGCTACCGAGTTGGAGTCTATAGAGGAGTGGAAAAATCATGCCAGAGGAGATGAATATAGCATGGGAGGTCAATATGATCTTCCCTTTGATGTGTGTAGGGAGGTGTAACAAAAAAGACTGCCAAGGAGGAGTCATCCATTACACCATCTAGATAGAGTGATATAGGATATCGAGGAGCTGATGTTGGAGTCAACCAACAAGAATTTATCAGCAAGAGAACACTATACAGAGGAGATTCTGCAGTAGCATCAAGACAACAACATCAACATCATAACAGAGGATTAGGTGAACAACTCCAAAGAGAGGTTTGGAATACAGGAGGATTTGAATAGTTGATCATAGGAGCTCATGAGCAGAATATCATGATTTTCCTAGTAGTGGAGTATGATGCAGGAGCATCTTTCCACCTTAGCATGTGCCAACAATTCAACATATCAACACACATTCAAGAAGGGGGAGAGGCACCAACCCTCTCATTTTTGAACCCAATTTAAAATCTTAATTACATTTAAATGTATTAAATGTTTGGAGGCTTGAGGAAAGTCAATTTATGGCCTTTGTACAGGATGGATGTAAATGCCTTTATTAATGATCGAGTTGAAAAGATCTGAGATGTACATGTTTATTCAATGTAATAAGCTTTGGTAGATAGGTGTTTGTAATGGTGATAGGATAACACTCAGGTGGCTTAGAGGGAAATCTCAATGAGTCCCTATTGTATAAATCATTGTAACATATGCCTAGTAGAGGTTGCTGAAGTTATATGGAAAATCATTGTAAGCTAAGGAGAGAAGAGAGTTGAGACTCTGTTGCAGTCCAACCTGCACATATTGTAATCAAGCATTCAAATATAAATACAAACATACTATTTTTCCTGCATGTAAGGTTCTTTTTGATTATATGAGTTCTATGTTTGTTTATGAATGTATTTGAATGGTTATTATGTGTGTTTATGTGAATGTTGTAGATGTATGAATAAGTTTCAATCTACAGGAGTAGGATGGAATCCACTATATGTTTGTGGGTTTGCTCAGAATTTTGGGTTCTTTTAGGCTAAGTGCAAGGAGTGTGCAATAGAGTGTTAAAACTCTATGAAGCCAATGCAAGGAGTGCGTGCTTGAATTATGTTTAGAATTTAAGAGGAGAACGTGCCAGATGGGAACACCAGAACAATTACAAACTCAGAAGGAGCGTTAGATTTACTGAATACTCTAGAGAAAAGTTTGTGCAGAGAAAGCACAACCATAGTTACTGAATAATCTGTAATATCAACAAGGAGTGCTTTGAGCAAGTGCAAGGAGTGCACAGTGCCAACACCTTTCTAAAGTGTTGGAGGAATTGAGGAGAACAAAGTTGTTGAACACTCTAGAAGAAAGGGCCTACAAAGAGTTGTAGAAGCTAAGAACCTTCAGGTTCAGATAGCTTAGGAGGAATAATGTTGAGTTTCCAAGAGGGCATCAAGAGTATTCTATGGAAGAAAAAAGGCTAAGACCCTTATAAATTTCGAGTAGTTTCAAACTCAGGAGAGATAATGCCTTTGCGCACAAAATCTATGCAAAGAGTGCAAAAGACCGAGTGCAGTCCAAGTCTCAGACAGTGGGAAAGGCATCAAGGGGTGTGCCAGTGGTCCACAATCCTCAAAAGAGTCTACAAAATCTCAAAAGAGATAGCGACCACAAGAGTTGTGCGAGGAGGAAAACTTGTATGAAGTTCTAAGCTCAGGAGAGGTAGAAACCATCATAATGCAGACTGGGATTAAAGAATTGGTCTGTACAGAGGGATAGCACGAAGAGCCAAGCCCTTCAAAATCCTTGAAGGAGTCAAAAGATCAGGAGGTATAGCACTGGTTGAGGCTGTGTGGTTAGAGTCTGATTAAGGGATCAAAGGTCAAAGCCTTTGAAAAACCTGAAGGATCCTTCATTAGAAGGAAGGAGAAGTGAACAAAAGGGAGAAGGAAAAGGAGTCATTGGATCGACATCTAGAAGTAATCTAGACCATTAAATATGCATCCAGGCAAGTGGAGGAGTGCACATGGGGAGACTATATTTCAACTGTCGGATCTAGGTGTGGAGGACCGACAACCATTAGATCTAAGGAAGTTGCATGAAAGATAAACACAGAGAAGTCCAATCCCTGGATGACTCAACACATTTGTGTCCCTTAGATCTAGGGAATCTGCATGAAGGATAACCCCTAAGACCTTTGACACTTAGTATATTTAGAGGTTTGAAGGTGTACAAGGAGTGGGATAGCCAAGGTCCTAAAGGAGAAAAGCAAATTTGGGCC
The DNA here is from genome assembly GCA_009831015.1 of Picea engelmannii. Taxonomy (NCBI): domain Eukaryota; kingdom Viridiplantae; phylum Streptophyta; class Pinopsida; order Pinales; family Pinaceae; genus Picea; species Picea engelmannii. Next base: position 85,957 of record ML831350.1, on the reverse strand, counting down.
CTCCAGTTGTGATGATAGGTGTCACTAGGTCCTACAATTTGGAGGAGAAGCACTCCAAAAAAATAGAAAAGTTAATTGTGTGAAGCGAGGCCCTTGAAGGATCGGAGGCTCGAACCCCATCTTGACCATCAGATCAAGGGACACATGGAAGCATATTGAGCCCTTAATGGATTCATTATTTGGGACAAAGAGAAACATAAGGAGTGGAGGACTCCCTGGGACCGGAGTCCCGGAATCCATCTAGACCGTTGATGTAATCGATAGTTGTCACTGGGAGAGGGGTTCGGCAGGTAGAAGCTTTAGGAATAAGGAGAAGAAAGTTGACCAGTAGTTACCAAAGGCCTGAAGGCCAAAAATGTTTTCCAGCCACTGATTTGGAAGTTGACACATGGAGCAATCCCATGAACTCAGAGGCATAACACTTTAGGAGCTTGGAGAAGTGTGGGTGCCAAGGGTCCCAAAGACAAAACATTTAGTGCCTCTTGAATTGAGCCTTGGGTCATAGCTCAAGGTCATATGAGGAAAGGGGCCTAGCGAAGGGAGCTACTGCCCATAATTAAAAATTTTAAAAGGTAAAGTGCTAGGAAAGTGCCTGTGAGTTGCATGGAACCTTCACCAAAAGCACAAAGGGCCCGAAGTCCCGAATTTGGTGGAGAAAAACATGTAAGCCCCTTGTTTTGAGCCCAAGGTCATGAGAAGGTATTGCTTGACTAGAAGGACACCACCAGGGATCCATTTTGGCCTGAATTTAAAGAAAAGGGGCTTGTGGAAAGCTAATAAAAGGTCTAGGGAGGATCTTGTGAGTTGATCCAGCTCCGATGATTCAAATATCCTTATATCAGGAGGTCAACGAACCCCAGGTGAGGGTGGGGGTCTGTGTCAATTTTGTTCTCTTATCAACTTCATGTTTTCTTATTTTTAGCTCTGTAATTCTATTCTTAGGCTTCTCATAGTCTCTATTAATGTTTCTTACTCCCCGCTGCTCTTGTGTCCATTTGATTATGTCTCTGCATTACCAACACTGATATTTAGTTCTTCAACCTCTTTATCATGACAGAAGGCTTCCTCTCCTTCCATTTCTCTAATATGGATTCTTATATTGAAATGATATGTTTATACCCTATAATTATGCAAAATGTGGAAGCAACCATTTTTGTTAGAAATATGCATATCATAACAAATTGTCAATTAATGCTATAGGTCCTTTTTTTTTGCTCAATTTATGAATATTTATATCACAATTCTCCAAATTATAATAGTTCCAGGTCATTCATCTCCGAATCATATTTTCAATGACTGTACTATTTCCCCGATATGATTTATGAGTTGAAATTTATGGCTTCCTGAAAAAGTCACTTTCACCCCATTTGTGCATTTTCTCCACTGGTGAAATTTTATTGAAATGTCAACTTCAATCAACTTCAAAATAAAATATGTCAGGAACTAGAGAAACTTTTATATAAATAATAGATAACAAAAATGACAAGGAATTCATAACAACTTTCATATTTTCAATTTGATACTCCAATAAAAAACTGGGTATCTCTCAATATGTGCACTTATGGAAAATTTTCACTCAACCAAAATTTTTTGCATTGATGATTTTATAAAATGTCAAATATACTAAAATTTTCAGTTTTGTGATTTGGGGTTACTTTTCCTCCGAAAAATCTAAAAAATCTTAAAACACTGGCCCATAATAGTGGATTTTGGCCTATTTCAACATCCCCATTCCAATCCCCTTAGGATTTGTTCATTTTTTTTGTGGGTTATTTTTGTGTCTACTTTATGTACACTCTCAATGAATTTCAACTTAGTCTAGAACTCTTCCAATGATCTAGACCCAGATCTTTAAAAACCATTATTTCGTCATATTTGACAAATCCAAGCAAAAATGGACAATGACCCTCTCTGGAACTTTTGTAGAGATCATCTCAATAAGAAAATGGATCTAGATATTATTTTTTTTTACACTATCGAGCAATTTTTCCTACGAGGAAATATGCATCGTTGATCTTAAAATAGGAATAGATATGGACCATCTATCAAAGGTTCTCATTTAGAGTGTTGAAGAATTGGGCTCAAATGGGATTAAAAAAAGAGGGTATCGAAGAATATTCTCTTTTTATATTGTCGCAGCTTTTGATTCGGAAGCCAAAATATTGGCGAAGTTTCACTGCTAAAAAATGAGGGTATCGAAGAATATTCCTTTTTGATAGTGTCAGATATTTTCATTTTGGATTTCAGAAGATCAACGAAGTTTCACTACTCTGAAAATGAGGTTATGGAAGAATATTCCATTCTTGATATCGTTAGAACTTTCCATTCAGAGTTCAGAAGATTGATGAAGTTTCACTGCTCTGAAAATGAGGGTATCGAAGAATATTCCTTTGTCAATATCGTCGAAAGTTTTCAATTGGAGTTCAAAAGATTAGTTAAGTTTTGTTGCTTCAACCAGAGGGTATTGAAGAATATTTCTTTCTTTATATTGTTGAAACTTTTCACTCAAAGTGAAAAAGATTAGGTAAGTTTCGTCACTGTGACTAGAGGGTATCGAAGAACATTCCCTTCTCGATACCATCAGAACTCTTCTGAACGAGATCTTCTGATTTTTTTTTTCTCTGAAAAGAACATCTTTGGGAGATCTAATGACTGAGAATGATCTCGACTGATCTAATGGATCTTGTTCTTTCGACATTCTACCATCGGGCTTCTCTTCTTTGGACTTCCAACTCCAAGGTATTTATGAACCTTCCTTCCTAAAGGCCTATCAATAATTCCTTTCTCGGACCTCTATTATTGAATCTTGACCCTTGATTTTCTAGGTCGAATTAATCTAGGTCATCAATCCACAAAACTACAGTGTTTTCATGAAAATTACAAGAATTCGACTTCCAAAACTGAATTCAATTGATGCTATAAATCACTTATTTAACTAGTCGGAAGCACTGAAATTTGAAATATGCTCAGACTTTAGGGATTTCACTTCTGTTCTTCTTCGTTTTCCTCCCAAATTTGTCACAAACAAATTTGCAATAACGAAGTTTTTCAAATTTGCACTAGTTCTAGCCCATATCAGTTTGGTGTTGAACCAAAAGCAATGATACTAATCTGTAACGTACCCAACCACCCAGAGATTGACCACACTACTTCCAAAATCACTTCTAGACTGATTTTGAATTTTGATAAATTTTTAATTAACAAAGAGGCATGAAATATTCACATGAATAGATCAAGATTCATGCTACAACATAAAAGAAATGAATGCAATTCCATACACAACAATAACCAGCAAGCATGAACATTATAAACATGAATCTCAGATATTATAATTAATACATAGCGGAAATAAATATACAAGTAAATAAAACCATGACAGAGAGCACTTATCTTTAATGAAACAAATCACCGACTAGCTACAAACCAAGGATGTTCCACCCTATCATATACATTGTTGTTTTGAATCTCAATAACAATTTCACCCCCGATCTAGGGCTATGAATCCAAAAGGACAGTTCCAGGGTGTCGCTTAGCTTCCCAAACTAGTCAACACTCAATCTCTCACAAGTTTCTCAACACACACAGTAATCCAAAGTACACCAACTCTCTTCTATCCAACTTGTACAACCCAAGATAATTGACCCCCTTCTCTACCATGCAGTCCCTCAATATATCCACCTCCTTCCAAGGATCCAATGCATCTGGTCAAGAATATTCATGCTGGGACTCTCAGGATTCATAGCTATGAGCAAAAATTAATATATTCCAATGCATATCAGACATGCAGGTATTAATTCATGGATGAAATGCACTAGCAATCATTATAGCCAACAAAACAATGGCTCCTCTCCAACAATTCGTTTTTCCTTCCCAAGACAAGTTAAAAAAGAATGAGGAATGAGGAGTGGGTGAAAAAGTGAATGAAGAGAGCCAAAATAATGAAAGGTGTGAAAAATGAACAATGAGTGAACCCCCAAACAACCCAAAGGTGTGTTTATATATAATTATTGGAATTAAAGATCCACATGGTCTTCACCCAATAAGCTCATGTAACTGATATCCTCCATTAAAAAAAATGGTTAAATAAAATATAAAATAAATACTTAGCCCCTCAAGCCCCCTCTTTTGTGGAATCATAGCTCCCTATAACTCTTTTCCTTGTTTGTATTGCAACCAATGATGTATTTTATTATTAATAATGATCAAAACATTACATTTCCTAGGAACATTGGCCTCTTTTGATTGTTTGGGCACTCTGACCTTTCATAAATTAACAAAATACATGATTTAATATGGGGGCTCAAAACCGAGTATTACAAGATTAATGTCCAGTCTTCAAAATTTGCTTGAAGTCTGATTTTCATTTTTGAGGTCTGCGAATCAATGTGATTGGTTTTATTAGTTGTATTTTCTTATTTAAAAGAAACTACAGAATCGAAGATTTTGTAGCTACTCTATTTAAAGTGTGTTTGTTATTAATTTGTTCTATTTTATGATTCACACGTTTTCAATAAAAGATTCGTATCTCTAGAAGTGATCAAGCCAAGTTCACTTTGTCTATCAATTTATTTTCATTGTTAGGTGCATACTGGCTACTCGATATTTTTGAGACAACGATCTTTTATTTTTGTAAAGTTTGTTAAGACTTAGTTATGATTTTAATATTTTCATATATATTTAGAACATGTAATCGATAAGTTAGATATGATTTCCCTCCTAGTTTTGAGGAGTTGATGTTTATCTTTATTAATGATATATGTGTATATCATAACTCTTTATTATAAAAATAGTATGAAGAGACTCGGAAAATGGGGGTTCTAAATTTTGAAAAAACACAAGACTTTGCACTGTTGTTGAGTTTTCTCTTAATATATATGTGTTGAAACTTTGGCATTTCATAAATTGGAATGAGAATCTCTGTATATTGGTACTATTACTCTTATGCATTGTTTCTATTATTCATTGAAATCTTTATATTTCTTTTGTTGTGATATTGATGTTTTAGTGATTGATTACTGTTGATCATTTACTTAATGTTATTATTACTTCACCGAAATTCATTTACATGTGTGTGAATATCTGTTGATGATTGATTATCATTTAACTATTTGAATGAGAAATTTTATCATCTACAGATATAAATTTATAGTAGTAGTTAAATAGATCTACATCTTTTGATTACTGCTATTTATTTGATTTCACATACATTGTTATTCCCAAGATATAATTAGAATAGTAGATATAATTAGGATAATAGATATTATTGCTTTAGATTTTGATTACTCTCATTTGTAATTTAAATTAAATCATTATTTTTGTATTAGTTATTATTTTTAAGTCTCCATTCATTAGAGAAAGGTTTCCATAAGGGTAACCAGACCCATTATAACTAGTTGGGATCCCCATACCAAATAGAAAAGGTTCTAATTGGCACCATGACTGGTTGATACCCTTAATGTTGATCATGGTCAATTCTAACCATCAACATTTTTGGTGCTAGAAGGAGGTCCTTCTGATAGTGAATGGCCAAAAGAACACACAAACCTGACATCCATCCTAATATATCACCTTCTCCCTCAATATATCTTGCAACTTCAAGATCAACATCAAGATCTACATCCTTAAGCTCTGAAGTTGTTCCTCCTTGACCTGGTGTTGTTTAAACTTCAACTCATACCTCTCGGTATGAAAATCTTGTTCAAATATATTTGACTGATCCATATTCCCTTGACCTTCCTCTTGAAACTTCTTCAAATCCTATTGCCTCACCATAAATCCAACATATTATACCGTGTATTGAAAGCCTCACCATTTAGGGTGAATCCTCACAAAGATCTTCAGAAACTGGTAATATTTTTTTATATGAATTCAATGTTCTGACCAGAGATCAAAGTCAAATATTAGGGGTTGAACTGTTTGATATCTCACTACATACGCAACAACCAAGAGCATTTCTTACAATAGCTAGTGGTGGAATCGACCTCCAACTCCTCCACATATACCTTTACTCACTCCTCCACCTTAGCAACCTCCTCCGCAACAAACTATCATTATGGTTGGTTTTAATCAACCAAGGAGGGTATGGAGAACTTTAGGAGAAGTTAATGTTCCTGGAGCTCAACATGATCTTCCAAAAAACCCTGAGAAGTGGTTACCCAAATTTAATCCTGAATAATTTTTTTTTCTTGAAGACCATATTAATAAATTTAGGTTGGCCATTAATATTAGGTACATTGATGAAGAAGACATCGTTTGTAGGATGTTTCCCTACACCTTCTGGGGAGAGGCTTCCACTTGGTACTTTTCACTACAAGCTAATTCTATTCCAAGTTGGCTACAAGCTAATTCTATTCCAAGTTGGGATACCTTTGAAGACTTGTTTTTAAAAAAAATTGGTGATGATAAAACCTGACTGAGGGAGGCGTGGGAGTAGGAGGATATAAGTACCACACTAGAATCCCAAGTGTGAGCCCAAGAAGGTTCGTTATGGCCTTAACAATAGTCCCAACCACTCATGGAGGAGGAAATAGTCATAAATTTTATTTAATGTAAATAACCCATGATCATGTAACTGATGTATCAATTCAAGGGATAAAAACATTACTACAGAAGTGGTGGTTGGTTATAAAGCCAAGAAAATCCAAGTGGTTGTTCATGAAGAACACAAAGAAAAGTGCCACATGCATTTCCTCTAAAGCTCATATTCTAAGGTTTCTAAGTTTTGTTTCTAACCAAAAAGCTGCTAGGATTATTCATTCTAAGCCTAGCAAACTCATTTACCTACCCCCTTGGATCTAACTAGGTTGAAGGAAATGGAAAAGGTGGGTTTCAATCATTAGAGTTGAATCCACTCCTAGATCTATATTTTCACTTGGAACTACAACAGGTGGTTCTCAAACTATAACTGGGGAAATCTCCTCTATAATAACGAGAACCTTTCTATTATTTAGGACCTATTAACTTAAAGGTTTCACTCCGTTCATGGTAAGTCACAAAATTTTTCAATCCACTCACATAAATTCCTAACTCAATAAGGTTCTCTTGCAGCCAACTATATTTCCCCTCTCATCCCTTATTTGACTTCCCCAGTCTACTCTTCTTGTTGAATTGTCTAAGATTAAAATGGTCCAAAATAAAAAAAATTAAATATTTTAATCAAAGATTCCTTAAATTTCTTAATAAAATGCCTGATACATTCAAACCTGGAATTGACATTCAGGTTAATTTTTATTCTTTTGCTTTGCCAATTTTTATTTCTCTGTTTGTTAAATGTGCAACCAAAAATACTTTAACTGGAGAAATGCAGGAAGCTTTAGAGGTTGAAAAAGAGATGCCTAGTATTGCAAATCAATCTTTAGCAGAGGAACCTAGATCTTCCCAGACAACGAAGAAAGTTATTATAAAGGAATAAAATAAGGATAAGGATTCTTTTGATATGGATAGTCTTGAGAATTTCATATAAACATTGGAAAATGAAATGGTTGATGTTAAAGGAAAGTTTGTTGAAGTATCCAAGAGACCTTTTAGGCCATTTTTCAATAGGAACCTTCAAACACCTCCTAGTGGAAAAATCTCTGCTGTATAAAGTGAAGAAATTAAGGCAATTGAGGAATAAGTCGAGGAAGAAGTTGAGGAAGAAGAATAATTGCAAGACACATGTTAGCACTCTGTAATTTTCCCAAGGTTGTGATGGCAGTCACAGAGGCAACATCAAAACCACTTTGAGTCTTGGATCTAGCCCTCCAAGACTCAGAGAGGGATCTCTCTGGGTGATATAGATTTGTTTGAAATAGGATATTAGGCTAGCTATGCAGGATAGGTTATGTTCATAGGAATGGGGTATAGGTAGAGAAGAGAAACCACGGGCTATGGAGTCACTGAAACGAATGATCAAAAATCCATGTCAACAAGCTAATATTTGTAGGGCAAGGTAGACAACTCACTGGATCCTTTAATTTAAATGAAATGGGTGAGATGGAACAGGTCAAGAAAACCAATTAAATGCAGAGCAAATAAGAATTCTAAGTTTAATCTTTAGTGGAAAACATAAAAAACTATACCAAGCCAAAGACAGAGGGTGCATTAAACCAATTATGTTCTTAATATTCTTGGAATAATCTCCCCATAAGTTTTGGAAGTTGGATTCAACTTCCTCGGCCAAAAATAGTCACAAATCCCCCAAAATCTGGAACTGTCCGCCATGAAAGACGGGCCTAATTTATGCAAAAAAGGGGTCCGAACATACATCTGTTTCTCTTCAATGCTAACACTTGGGCAAAAAATGAATGATTTTATTGTATATGGGCATGTGTTGGACAAAAAAATCCATCGGTTTCGCCAAATTCACCTCCAGCTGGCCATAACATCTCCCACAAAATCAGGACTGTAACAGAAAAATGAAAAACTGGAAAAAAGGGCCTCGAAGATGGCTTCAATTCTCCCTGCTCATGGCACCTATGAAAAAAATGAGAGAGGATTTTGTTCTTCAGCCCATGTTGAGAAAAAATCTCTCTTGGATTTTGAAAATCCATCTTCAATTTCCCAAAATCGCCTCCGGAAAAAGACATGCTGAACAGGCAAAAAAGGGTGAAAATGGGAAAAGTGATTTTTTTTTTTTCCGGAAGGTAGTATTCCGGACCCCCCCTAAGGTGGTAAGCGGTTTTGAGAGGGGGGCCAGGGGGGAGGGGGGGGGTGTCCGCTGGCCTATGGGTCTGACACCTGTTCAAAGGGTGGTAATGGAAAACAACTATTCTGGACCCCCCCCTCTCATTAAACTTCAGATGGTGAGGGGGGGTCCGAAACTTTAACAACCGTTTGATTTGTTTTTTATTTGTTTTTGATTTGATGTATGCAGGAGTTGGGGGTAGGTAGGAAAACTTAGGATAGGTGATATTTTGGTTTTTTAATATTTTTTTTTTTGTTTTGTTTATAAATTTTGTTATGTTACATGTTTTTGTTTTATGTATTTTATATGTTTTCTTTATTATTTAATTTGTTTTTTATTGTTTTGTGTTTTGTTTTAATTTTAATATATTTTGTTTATTATAATTATACACTTTGGTTTTTTATTTGTATTTTATTATGTTTTAATGTTTTCATTTATTTTTTAATTAATGTTTGGATTAATAAAATACTAACCTATGTACTAACTAGCTAATTAATTAATTAATTAATTAATGGGTTATTTAACTAGTCTAACCTATTTAATTAAACTAATTATACTAAATTTTATTACTAACATTATTAACCTATTGATTTTCTTTTTAGCCTAATTTTTTTTATTCATGGAGGGGATGAAGATGGCGGGATAATGGAGGGTTATGTCACGAGGCAGGAGCGGTATGGTATTGTCGGTATGGTGGTAAGTTGGAAGGGAGGTAAGCAGTAAGTGGTCTGGAGCGGAGGAGGTTTGATGCAAATGGATGGATGACACGTCGGGACAGGGCCTGCCAAAGAAAAAATGCCTCATTCCGGCACCCCCCCCCCACCGTTAAAGGTAGAAAGGTCGACGGGGGGTGGGGTCTGGAATTCAATCTCAACTGTAGATCTATGCGCCAACCTCTCAGCCATTCAGATGCGCACCTTCTTTATACTTGATTCTGGAACCCCCCCTTGCTGTTAAAGGTAGAACAGTCAGGGGAGTCTAGAAAATCTTATGAACCATAGATCTCAGTGCCAGCCTCTCAACCATTCATTTATGCATTGTCTTTACTCTATGAGCGCAAAGTCATATTTTCTCCAAAGCTCAGGATAAGTGCATTATGTGGATTTTGTTCACTGCTTCCCTTGATTTTGTCTCCATGGGGTTAGGAAAAAAACCACTCAACGTCAACAACCATGAATTTTCTTTTCTTTTCCTTGAAAATAATTTACAAAGATGAAATATTATTTGCAAGCCAATATACACCTAGAGTGAAAAATTTCCAGTCACCAGATGATACTATGAATTATTGGGTTATAACAGTGGCTCCACTTGGGGATGGCAGCTTCTTTTAGGAGGTGTCAAGAACCAAAAACCTCTGAACATGCAGACTGGTGCTTTATCCATTGGGCTGATCCCAAAATCTTATTCTGCAACCTGTACATGTTTTGATATTGCAACTGAAACCAAATTAAAATAAACACTGTTGAAAAAAACATGCTTGGAATGCTGAGCTTATTCACTTTTTCCTACCTACCCTATGCTACTGACAATTTTGTCATTCTAAATGATACAATAATTCCAATGCAGCCAGTCAAGCAACTTCTCTAACAACTCCGCTCTTTCAATGTTTTCAAACAATATCATAAATAGAACTTGCATAGTGTAGTGTACCCTTTTTCACTACCGAGGCTTTCAAACCTCTCGCTAACCCATATGTACATGGACTTTTACATAAAACATACAGAATTGTATAATCACATGCGTAACAACAAAGAGATACATTTTAATTCTCAGAATAAACATATAGTTACTGTTATAATTAGACAATCCATAGCTTTCAACAGTAATTCATTTACACAGCGGAAAACATGATAATAGATCCAGAACAATCATGATAAAATGTGGTAAAAATATAATTAAACACTTATCTTGTGACAGTGGAGAAATACACCAACCAAATGCAGGCCTTCCATGAACCTCCCATCCATAGACCGCACTGCTCCTGAACTCAATAGTGGGTCACCCCTGAGCTGGGACTGAGCTCCACCCCAGGGCAAGGAATCCAGACTCAGGCTAAGGTTACAGGGAATTCATTCACACACAACCACCAGGAAGAATGCTCTCCCAGGAATTTCCCATGCTCACTGCCCACAGGCCCTCATTCCCCACATGCCTGTTCCACCCCAGGAGAATGCACCTTCTCTGTCACCTGGACAGTCCTTCGGCTGCCAATCTCCCTTACCTTGGGTTACAGGAACAGATCGGATCGGAAGTCTTCGGGTTTTGTGGCAACTACAGGGTTCCTTCCAAGAGCTCTCTCCTTCCTCTGCGCACTCTCTCACCTGGAGGGAGTCGCTTACAGACCAACAAGCCTCACGTAGTCTAGAACTACACACCACAACAAACACAGGGAAAATGGACACAGGATTCCCAAGAACCAGTTCAGCAGTCACATGATGTTCTCTCGGTCAAGATTTCAGAATAGGGTTCCACGCACAAGCTCGCTCAGCTTTTCCTGGGCAAACAGAGGCTCTTCCCCAAAATTGACATGGACATTTCATTTAGGGAATGCACACACTAGTTTTCTCTCACAGACAGACTCCACGGCTTTGAACAAGGGTAAACATGCATTCTTCAACACTCAACACAGGCTTCCTCTCTGTAACATACATACACGAGGTCTCCTGCAGACTGGCTCCTACGGCTCTTGCTCAAGGCAATCGGGTCGAATGGAATGCGAGAGATTTCCCCCCATGGTTGTTCCTTTCTGTTTTATTTGCATGCATCAGGGTGGATGATGCAGGAGCATCGCTCACCCATCAAGCGAGCCAGCGTGTGGTGCAAGGAATATACAGCTGGACAATGCCAGCACATACATTTTTGAATTACTTTGAAAAGATTGTTGCGTCGTCGTTTGAATGAAAGCATTCATATGAAGCGCCTTTGTATTGTATTGTAGATAAGAAGGCATTTAATGATTTTAATGCTGTTAGATAGGATTAGCTATAGATTAGACAGTTTTTACTCCTGGGAGGGAAAACGAATATAGGCACCCTCCTTGTACATTGTATTCATTATCCTAGATCATTCTTGTATTCAGAAGGGAGGAGAAAGCAGGGAACTTGAGAAGAACATCCATGTACAGATTGAATTAATAGAAGAGAGATTTTGATTCAATTCCATGGCTATGTTTGAATTTTGTGTGTTGTTGACGTTATGCTGTTGAATACTTGCTTCTCTTTATTCTTATCTTCTATATTCTGTGTATGTGATTGCATATCATGTTCGTAACCTGAGAGAATGAAGAAATGAGTTTCAATTGTTTCTCTGTTTGAGCCAGGAGATTCCTGCATAGAGTGCAGTTGAATTCCTCCGCATAGAGTGCATTGAGGAGGCTCTACAGTTAAACTCTCATTCTCATCAACTAGAGTTGTGTTGGTTTATTCGATCCGTACAGGTAAGTGCCAGTCGGACTAAAATCTCAGTAGCAAGTCTGAGAAGGGAAAGGCGGGGTTGCTGCGACTGTGAGTGCACAGGAACCGGAAGACTTCAGCACCGTTGAAGAGTTGTTGAATATTGAAGTGTGAATAGAGTGCTCGAGAAGATCTCTGAAGGAGTCAGAGAGACTTTATCTCAGGAGGGGTAGTTCCTCGTTCAGGTTGTGGAAACAATCCTGGGAGAAATTCGAACCCAGAGAAAGCTTGGAAGTGGAAAACTCTTCAAGAGGAAGAGAATCGATGACTTGAACTACTGAAAGAAAGAAGTCTTCGAGAGCAGGTAGAACCCGTTGGCCATCGTGTATCGACATATCAGGGTTGGCGAGTGCAAGCATTGCATGCACGTTGAAATCGCGAGTCGCGATCCCCCGATTTAATCGGAGCCGTCAATCGTTGGAGGGACAGGTGGAACGAGATCTCGAGGAATCGGGACTTGGCACTTCGGCATTTTCGAAGTTGAAGGGAGCACGGAGAAACAACGAAGTCCCGAGTTGCGACGGGTCCCACGGAAACAGTGTGGAGGATAACACATGGCATCGCGCATCGACGTTCGGGGTTTTGAGAGGTGGAGGGATCACGAACTTCCATATGCTGATTTCTTGATAGGGAAATCCCCGACAGAACAAAGCATTGATCGTTGACATCGGGGATCGGGATTCGGAGTTTCATATTGCACGGGATGTGCAAACAGGGTTCGCGATAGCGCAAACGTTGATTTCCCGATTTGCGAAGGGGAGATCGCTGAGGAGGATTCTGTGGGTAAAATACTCTCAAGGGAGTAAGAAGAGCTTTGACTCTTTGGGCCGCGAGAAAGAGAAGGTCCTGGTGGAGCGACCGTCCATCGAGGGAGGTTGTGTCAGAGTGGTATCAGAGCCGAAAAGCTTGTCTGTATATTTCAGGCAGGAGGAGAGAAAGAGGAAAGGAAAGCACTCTAATACTCACGACTTGTGTAAGAGTGGTATCAGAGAGGGAAGTGGAGCTATCTTTGTTCAGGTAACAGGGAGAAGTAGATTTCATCATGCCACCCAGAAGAGAGAGGCAATCACCTGATCGTGAAGACAGGGATGCCCAAAGGAGGGGTAGACCAGCAGGAAATGCCGAAATAGATCAAGATATGAGAGATCTTCGAGCCAGACTTGAAGAAATGGAGACCACCCAGAGACATGGTGTTGGTGCAGTAGAGTTCAGTGATCCTGAGATTGAAGAGGAAGCTGGACATGCTGAAGAAGAAGTCACGACAGAGGATGCATCAACAGAGAGGTTGATTAGAGCCATTTCGAGGATGAGCTCGAAGACGAAGATGGACATTCCCGTCTATGAGGGAAGTCTGGATGCAGAAGAGTTGCTGGATTGGATCTGAGCATTGGATACCTACTTCGATTACGAAGATATCAAAGAAGACAAGAAAATAAGGCATGCTGTTACCAAGCTAAAAGGACATGTAGCCTTATGGTGGGACGAGTTGCAGGCAGACAGACGTTCCAAAGGAAAACAAAAGATAAAATGATGGGATTGGATGATCGCCAAGATGAAGGCGAAGTTCATTCCGAGGGACTATCAGATCACTCTGTTCAGGTGCGTGTAGAACCTGAGACAGAAGCTGATGACGGTGAGAGAATACATTGAGGAATTCTACAGGCTCAACATCAGAGCGGGTCATCGGGAGAGTGATGATGAAAAGGTGGCGAGATACCTGAATGGTCTCAGTTATGATATTCAGGATGAATTGAGCATGCTGACCATCCGCACAGTTGAGGATGCATACCAGATGGCTCTAAAAGCCGAAGAGAAGATGAGCCGCAAGCAGGGACAGCGAGGGTGGGGCAGAAGCCAGCCCAGAGGAAAGATAGTTGCCCAAGAGAAAACTCAGAAACCCAAGGAGGATTGGAAGAGGCCTCAGGGAAAAGTTGAAAGAGGTGGCACCTCACAGCAGAGGCAACAAAATGCTGAGCCGAGGAGGCAACAAGTTGATCAGCAAGAATATTATGCTAACGCCAATACATTTCCTCGTACCCGAGGTAGAGGCAGAGGTCGAGGAGGAGTGATCTCATGTTTCACGTGTGGTAAAGACGGACATAAAGTCGTTGACTGTCCAGAGAGGAAGATGGATGGAGGAAAAGCTCACATCACAGAGGCACAGAGGAGTGATGTTGAGAGTGAGGATGCAGACAGTGGAAGATCGCTTGGGACACACAAAATTCTTTTGGCACCTGAGAAGGAGGTGGACAGTTCAGTGCAGCGGAGCAGACTGTTTAGGACAGCTTGCACAACCAAGGACAGGAAATGCAAAGTCATAATTGACAGTGGAGGGACACACAAACTGCTGCTGATAAAAGATAAAGAAGTGAAGCCAGAAGTAAGCATCACGATACTTCTCATGAGTGGGAAAGAGCTTCTCACAGAGTTGGAGAAGGATGAAGATCCACAATTCTTTGTTGTCAGGAAGTCGAGAATTGTCCTGACAAGCACAAGAGTGGACGACTTGCCGGAAGAGATTCAGGAACTGCTTGGAGAGTTCGCTGATATCATCGTGGACGAACTACCTCGTTCGTTGCCATCGGTGCGGAGTGTGAGTCACCACATTGACCTCATACCTGGAGCTAGTTTGCCGAACAAGGCAGCATATAGGTTGACACCTCAGGAGAATGAGGAGGTCAATAGGCAGGTACAGGATCTGCTGGACAAAGGACTGGTGAGGGAGAGTCTAAGTCCATGTGTTGTTCCAACAGTACTGAGTCCGAAAAAGGATGGAGGCTGGAGGATGTGTACAGACTCCAGGGTGATTAATAAGATTACCATCAGATACAGGTTCCCATTGCCGAGAATGGATGACTTGATGGATTGCCTGAGTGGGGCAAATTACTTTTCCAAGATAGATCTCAAGAGCGGATATCATTAGATCCGGATGAGAGAGGGAGATGAATGGAAAACAACATTCAAGACAAATGAGGGTTTGTATGAATGGCTAGTCATGCCATTTGGTTTGAAAAACGCGCCAAGCACATTTATGAGGCTGATGAATGAAGTCCTGTGGGAATTCATTGGCAAGTTTGTGGTTGTATACCTAGATGACATTTTAATTTTCAGCAAAACGAAGGCTGAACATGTGAGGCATTTGCCCATTGTGATGAAAAGGCTACAGCAGGAGAAGCTGTTGATTAATTTGAAGAAATGTTCATTCATGCAGACAGAACTCATATATCTGGGTTTTGTAATTTCGGCGAATGAATTGAAGATGGATCCTGAGAAGGTGGAAGTAATTAGGAATTGGCCATCACCAAGGAATGTTTTTGAGGTAAGGAGCTTCCATGGATTGGCAAGCTTCTACAGAAAATTCATTCGAAATTTTAGCGGAATTAGTGCAGCAATGATGGACACGGTAAAGAAGTGGCACAAGGTTTTCCATTGGACAACAGAGGCTGAGAGGAGCTTCAATCTGTTGAAGCGCAAGATCACAAAGCAGCCAATCCTGGTGCTGCCGGATTTTCAGAAAACCTTCCAAGTGAAGTGTGACACTAGTGGATATGCTGTTGGAGGGGTCTTGAGTCAGGATGAC
>ML831350.1:0-16242 GCA_009831015.1 Picea engelmannii | reverse complement strand
GTTGCACTATCCAATCTTAAAGAAGCAAGTTGAATTTTGGTTTCATCATCTTGAATTTTTTGTATCCTACACTATACCTCAATCTGATGTATCCAATTATCTAATTTCTCAGCATTAACTTCTCCATTCTATATTGGCAATTCGAATTTAATATCAAGCCTTAATGAAGGAATTTGCGAAGGAGTTTTACCATGTCTTCTTGGAGAATTCAGAAGAGGTCTTGAATTGGTAGAAGATGATGAAGAAGAAGATGGAGGAGAGGGTGGTGGAGAGGCACCATTCCCTCCATTTCCATTTGGAGTTTTATCACCATTGTCTCCCTTATGCTTTGAAGGGTTGGAGCCTTCACCTTGCAACCCTACATTCCTTTCCATCAAGATCTTCGTCATCTCTCTCATTTCCATCAAAGAATTTCTGAGATCTTCATCTTCTGCAGGAACATGTTCATGACTTTCTTCATGAGCCATACTTGGTGAATGCCTCCTTGAAACTTGCGGTGATTGTATATGCTTCCTCCTTGAAGGATGAGAACTTGGCTCCACAAGTTGACCTTCTCCTCTTGTGAGTTTCAACCTTGTGAGCATCAGAAACAAAACACTTGCAAATAATCAAGTCTTCAAAAACCTATGCTATGATACCAACTTGATCTAAAAATGAAGAAGACTTGTAATCTTGAAAATATTTGCAAGTAAAATTTATGTGTTAAAATCAAATGGATCAACTTTTAAACACATTATTAATAGGATTTACTCATTTAAGATTCATATAAATAACAACATAATCAATGAACATAAAACACATAACACAGCAAATGATAAAGGAGTTCACTCCTCTCTTGGGCTACATCTCCTGGTCCAGCTTCCAATGGATCATTTGTATTATTTTCTCAAAGTGATCAAAAATGTGCTTTAAAATGCTCAAACTTCCAAATAGACTGCTCCAATGGCTTCAGAACGTCCAAAAACCCCTAGCTGGGCTTTTTCGGCACCTCGTTTGGCCAAAACATGAAGAAGATAGGCTTCCTGGAAGTCCCCCCTTCAAGCTTGTTGTCTCTGCATCTACAAAACACACCCTTGTACATTCAACCTAGCACACACGCTTATTTTAGCACAAAAACCTGGCACCGAATGCAACTGTGCCAACGGTGCGAACTGTAGGACGGTTATGGGCATGCCAACCCCTAACCGTCAAACTCGTGGGCACATGTGGGTCATGTGACCTCGCGCAAATATAAAAGGGATAAGTTTTAAACACAACTTCTCTGTGTGCTCCATCACAAGGTCACATGCCATAGGTCATGTGACTAGAGGCTCAACCATTTTCCATACATAAACCCACACGCATTGGAACTATGGTCACATGTGAAACTAGGGCTAGGCTCTATTTGCAATACCAACTCCCGCACATATAATATGGTAATGGTCATATTTATAAACAATAGAACCACGGGTCGGGGCTAATCCCCTGGCCCGACCCCCCACCATATGTAACATTACTTTAATTCAAATATATTTTAACACATATAGTTAACAAGGAACAATGTGTGGCCCATTGGCAGGGCGGACTTTGCAAAGGCTTGACCGATGGGGAGGTCCGGGGTTTGAATCCCACAGACTCCATAGAGTTTTGAACCAATAACCAATACAATGGTGCCACGTGGCAGCCCATGACTGGGCCACGTGGCACCACACCATTTGTTAAATAAATGCCATGTGTCGCATTGCGATTCGACCCCATCTGCCAATAGATGATTGCCACATCACCAGCTGCCCTATCAACGTACATCATGCCACATAAACTGTATGACCTCTGCCATGTCAGCCTGTATGGATTGTACGGACTGCACAGTCAGCATCCTTTTTTTACCTATTTGACGATTCGAACAGATCGCGATATCTCTCACTCCTGATGTTCGTTTGAACCCAAATGAGTTGAGTTGGGTTCGCAACGACGAGGCCTACGCTCTCATTCGATTTGAAGCGATTCCGAGCACCTTGAATTTTTGAGCAAAATTTGATCCCCTGATCATGTAGACTTCTTCAAAGCATCTTCCCATCAGGGCAATGCTTAAAACTATGCCATAAGAGGACCACTTTGGATACTTCTTCAAATACACCCATCACTTCTAGAGGCTTCCAAACTTTATTTGGGGCTTCTTCTAGGGTTGACATCAATGACAATCAATTTTCCAATAGTGACAACACCATTCCAATAATTTTCATATGTGCATCATTGAAAATAATTAACACAAAAATATCATGGTAGAATATTTACAAAAAACATAAACTTTCATATCAATTAGAGGGAACTTATAACAAAAAGAAATGAAAATGGAAAATATCTTTAGAAATAAATGGACCAAATTCTACATACTAATATACAACATGATATACCACCTACATGTTGAAAAAAATGAAAAATAATAATAATATAAGTAATGTATTAAAAACATTTTTTTCCTAAATAAATTTACATGACTTCAATTGAGAATTCATGGCTTTCCCAAGACTAAGTACAAATGATAGGATCAGTTCATGAATGATGATAGAGATTAAGTAGAATCCAGGAGAATCGGTGTGGGAAGTGGACCAAAAGTTCAGAAAACTAAAAGGTAAGTTGAAGTACCCTATTATTGATATGCAACATAGAAATTTGTTTGTTAACTCTTTATTTCCACACTTGAAGTATCCTTTGAGGCAGCAAAAATTCCAGAGCCAGGCTGAGGCTTCGCAAGTAGCCTTACAGTTAGAGGAAAATTAATATAAGTAGACAGATCCAGTTGTGGAAGAGATGAGACAAGATATGAAGAACTTAACATTTCATTTGAATCAGAATAAAGGTAAGGAGAAAAGAGAATATGTTTGGTGTACATTATGCAAAACAAAAGGTCATCATAAGAACGAGTGCCCATTATTTGCGCAGTATCTAGGAGTAGGTATTCCAAATCCTTTATCTTCGGGAGGACCATGGTGTGAGATATGCAAAACACATGGGAATGAACCCTATCATTTTCCCATGATGCAAAAGTATCAGACAATACTGATGAGTACATTTTGTAGTTTTTGTAAGTTAGTTGGACACGAAGACAAGGATTCCAAAACCTTGGAGATAATGAAGGAGAGGACATTAGATACATATAGGGTGCAGGTTGAGTTAATGAAAACACAACCTGTGCATCAATTGAAGTATAAAAACGCACACCATCCATAATATAATAGTGTGCAGTAGTTTCAACCACAACCATAGTACAACAATGCACAATAGTTTGGAGCACCACCGCAGTATAATAAAAATGCACAGCAGTATGTAACACCATCACATTATAATAATGTGCAGTTGCAGTACAATCAGGGACCTTAGTATAATACATTGCATGGATATAATCAGGGCAACAGAGGAGGATTTAGAGGAGGAGGTCGAGGACCAGTAGTTTGTCATAACTGTCAGAAACTAGGGCACCATGCAAGTGACTATCCACAACCACTAGTGACATGTATGTATTGTCGTGCATCAGACCATGAGAGAGAAGATTGCCCGACATTGTTAATAAAAATACAAGACAAGAGGAACCATAAAAATCAGAACGTGCAATGGATTGCTTTGGAAAACAAGGAAGAGGATGGGGAGAAGATTAACATAGTTACTAGAGGTGGAGCAAAGACAGAAGAAGATGCAATAAATAAGGATCAGGATTAATACTAGTGGGTGTTACGCATCAAAATTCCTCACTTTGATAATGTCACATTCTCAGTGTCGTAAGTGTCACTCTTTTGTCGCAAGTGTCGTATGTCACATTTTCATCACATAAGTGTTCCATCGCGAATGACACCACGAGAACACTTGATATGACCCCTAAAAACATGTTAGAAGAATAATCAACGTCATTTGATATATGAAACAAAGTGCTTTTCTATGAGAATTGGTCATCTTGAAAAAATTTGGAAGATCAACGCTCCCTTTCTCATATGTAGGTGGCACTATCACTCTCTATCTATCTATAAGGAAGCCTTGTAGTTCCATGCTTCCCATTTTAAAGGAGAGTCTATTGATTGAGAAAATCTTGGGAAGGAATCCCTTTTTCTCTAAGGAAAACTAGGGATGATTCGAGTTGGTTTGGCTTGAATCTAATCCTTAGGTTGAATCTAAGGTAGATACCACAACTGATGGAGTTATATCCTCAACTAATCCCAAATATAACCAAGGTGGTTCAGCCTTCCAAAGCCTATAAATGGAGGCATTCTCATGGTGAAAAAGAGGGAAAATAGTTAGCAAAATCATTGTCATTTTGATCGTGGATCTTTTGAGCAAGGGGTTGGACAAGGAGGACTTGGAGAGGTTGTTGCAATACCGTCCATGATTGTAAGTATCTCTTTAAAAGTTCTCATCAATATACTTGGCATGTTCCCTTCAAGTTTGTGTATTCTTGCATGTGCTTGTCTATTGTCCTATATGGATTTGTTTAATCTAATCTCATAGATTAGGAGTTCTTTGTTTCTATTTGATGTCCATTGCATTGCAGGTGCCAAGTTGTGCTATGGATTTTGAAGATCGAACTCGAATTGGAAACAACGAGGTAAAACTTTGAAACAAGGTGCATCACACTTTTTCTCCCTCTCTCTTTTTTGATTAGTTAAATTGAATTCAAAGGGTTGTCAGTGTCCATTTGTGTTTTTATGTCTTGGTATTAGGGGTCTATAATCCAATGGAATATTCACCTATCCGCAGCGGAATTATTCCATAACAGAAATTGGCGACTACACTAGGGAGAGAAGCTTTCAGTTTTGGTTCTTTCGTTGGTTTGTCATTTCATTTTTCCTATATTCAGATCTTTCTTGCTGATTTGGTCCATATTTACATATTTTATCTTTTCTAAAGTTGTCTTACAGAGTCTCTGAATGAACTTTCCTGAGTTTTTGAATTTTCTGGGTTTTTCCAAAGCTTTTCTTAGAACTAGCACCCTCTCCAATTTAAGTCAGAGCATTGATAGCTTGATCAATGCTCACCTAGAGTGTATTAGGGAGCATTGTAGCACTCTGGTGTTGTTACTACCAGAGCACCAATTTTTCTTGCATTGAAAAGTTGCAGACTATTTGTTTGTTGGGTGTAGTTCTTGGGTATTTTTTTATAGTTCAGATCCTTTTCTATCAGATCTTGTCTTATGTTTGACTAACAACTTTCTTCTTTTCAGTTTTTAGTCTTTGACTGGGTTTTGTGTTGTCTTTCCTTATCGCAAAAATGATTGTTTTTCCTCAAACTTGGGTCCTTTTTGCTGCTCTTTTTGTTCATAAGGAAAGTCATTGATCTAGTACCATTTACTTGGTCTTTGATCCCTTACTAATTTCTGGAATATTTTTAAGTGTGATTCTTTGTGTTTTTGTTGCTTTTTCTTTGAATAGATAGTTTGTGCTTCTTTTAGTCTCTTATCAATTGATGAGAGTGTCTTTGTTGGTGTGATTTTGCTTCCTCTTTTCCAAAGTCACAGTAGTGAAGTCATTTTTCATAGTGAAACAAGAAGAATTAGAATAATTATTCAATTTACATTTAAAATCAAACAAAGAAACACTTTTTGTATTGGTTTTTGGATTTTGAAAAGGTTTTCTTTATAATTAGAAAATTGTTTGGATTCTTGTTGAGAATGAAATTGTATGAAATTTTTGCATTCTTAAGTTCTTGTTAGTGAACGAAAAAAGAAACTAGTATCCTTCCCATAGTTAGAAGTTCATTGAAAAGAAAATTTGCATCACATTCTTTTTATCTTTCTTGGAGTCAAGTATCAAACATCATCAATTTCACTATCATTCACCTTTGTGTAAAGAATATCCACTAAAATAAATGATAATTAAAATCAATCTAGAAACTTATTATTTTTAAGATCTTTACACCAACAATAGATTAGGACTAGAGCTTTGGAATAGGTTGTGAGAATAACTCTCCAAATCATCCAAGACAAACTCAAAATCTTGCGATAGGGAGAGTAAATCCAATTTTCATATAAGCATAGTTGGGATCCCCCTCTCACACAGGGGTTACGCACGAGGTCGCATTCGAGAGAGAAGCAAAGATTATCCCTTTGACGCTTATTTGTTCGTAGTAGTCAGATCATATATTGGGGGTTCTTCTTGAGATTCAGCTGACTTCATTTTGTCTCAGAGCTTCATGAATTCTGAATCCATTTGGGGTCCTTTGGATTTTATCGGTCCACTTATCCTCAGTTATCTTGAAGGATTTTGGACTTGATATCCTGTCCATATGTTTAGACTCAATTTTCGACCGTACCTACGCATATGTTTGAACTCAAATGTCTATTGTACCCACCCAAAGGTTGAATGTGAGTTGGTATTCTTAGTAGCCACAATATTTAGGGTCCTTACACAAGGTGACGGTGAAGGGAATTCTTCGATGTACCTGAAACAAACATTGGTCAAACTCACTCGAGCTCCTTAGAGGGTAATCCACAGGTAAAACCGTGAGGAATCTTGCACCAAGGTGTAAGTCCATTAAGTAGGTCTCCAACATAATTGATCCACCCACCCATATCCTAGCCCCTTCTCACTTTGATCACGTAATGTTGTATTTCATCACCAACTAGCACATTCATTGAGAGAAGGCATTGTTTTCTTGTTAGTTTTCTAGATTTTTTAGCGAGAGTTGTTTGTTTACTTTATTGTGTTTCAAAATTGAGAATCTAGATGATAAAGGTCTTCATAGAACACGTAGGATGCAAGGGTTTCCTCCAGAAGGCTACAAACCCTTACCTCCTAACTCACCTAAATACACTTACCATGAAGAGGTTGAGAACCATTCAGACACTCAAAGTGTTTCTACTCCCGTGATACAAAATCCCGAGAGAGCCTTGGTTACAGTTGAGGAAGGCACCCTTCCAATAAACCCCACCTTGCAAGTACTTCTTGATCCACTCCTTGTTAGATTGGATTCCTCGGGTAACATTATAGTAGAATATTACCCTCACTTACCGTCAAGGCCATACAATCGGTTCAATATGGAACCAATACAACCAAATTTTAATAATGAATACAAGACCCCTCTCCGTTCTACTAAAATGGTAAATCCGCAACAAACTCTTGTTTGTTCTTTATGAAGAACTCCATTGGGATGTGACCTTTATGAACAATTTAATTTTATCCGACCACATTTTGACCCTCCTACCTCCATTGGTACGGAGGCAGGACCGTCAGGTCAAACTATCGACCATCCCATCGAATAAATAGTCAATATTGCTACCACCTTAGTATAATTTCAAAGTGACACAGGAATCATGTTACCTAGTCATGTGCAAAGTACCTTGATGGTTACTCCTACCATACCTCTTCAACCCACAACTCCTTATATTCCACAAAACCATATTGGGACACCTTTGCATCACGAAATGAAGAACACTGTCACACACACAAACTCAATTGCGGGACAAATATCGATTGGGCGGCAACCACTGTCTAGTGGACACATCCCTACCGGGGGACAACCATCCTTACACATACATGTGATGACTGGGGGGGAAACCCCCTTCCATCGGTCAAACCCTAGTTATTACCCAACCAATGGTAGGGGGACAACCTTCTTCACAAGAAACCCCACACAATCTTGGGGACCACCCCAAAGAGGTATGTTTCATAAACCATACCAGGGAGGGCCATCAAACCCCAACTCGAAAGGAGGAATATCGAATCCCAATCCTTCTAGATTACATTTTGGACAAACTTTCTTGGGGGTCTCAAATCCCACTTGGGGTCTGCAAGGTCAACAATCTTATCCTCCCCAAGGGCCAAATCCTTACCCTCCTCAAGGAAAACATATTTACCCTCCTCAAGGGAAAAATGGTTATCCACCTCAAGCTAATCAAGTGAACTATCCTCCCATAGGTTACACTAGTTATCCTCCCCAAGGCCAAATGGGTTTCCCTTTTCCTTTCATGAACGTTCCTAAACATATGCATCCCACCTTTGTTGGTCAAAAACATTAGTACATGGGAGTGCTTGATGGCTACAACTATCCACCTTAACTAGTTTACAGCCCTACGGGTGTCCCTATGCCACACTAGTATCATTCTCAGGTCAATCGACAATTACCATTCTTAGCCACTCTATATCTACTGTATCTATCAACATTGACAAATGATCCCATATTACATTATGCTTTTTGGCCATTTATTCCTGCTAAATTACCTTCTGACATCCCAAAATTTGACGATAAACCTAGCAAAGACCCTAACAACCATGTTATGACTTTTCATCTATGGTGATCATCAAATTCACCAATGGATGATTCTATCAAGTTATGTATTTTCCAATGCACACTTATGGGTTCAACAATCAAATGGTATATTGAGATACAACGTGACACTTTTCAAGATTTTAATTCCCTTGCCATGGATTTTATCACACACTTTCAATTACTTATTTGTTACGAGACTGGTACAGACCTCTTGACCTCCCTTCATCAAACCAACTCCATACATATCTCTGATCATATTCATGAGTGGAGATGAGGACGAAGGTTGATCAAAGAAACCATTACTGACTAATTACTGATTGAATGGTTCACTAAATCTCTTTTACCTTTGATTTCTCATGACGTAGCCATGGGTGGTGTCGTTACCATAAATGAATCCATTTCTTGTGCCTAGTATATGGACTTGTTTTATTCCCAATATGGTACTTTGTATGAATTGACTCTGAACGCTCCCTGTACATCAACCGATCCATCAAAACCATCCTCCATTGTTCACACAGATGGAGTTATCAGTTTCGTCAAAACCCAATCCAACTCATAGTCGACTGGCATGGATAATTGCTTAGTTGTTTCCCCCACTACCAGATCGAATTCACTCTCATCCACCTCCACCCAACTCAAATATCTGAGGTGAATGTAGTTCAATCTACTTCTCTGCCATAGTCAAGGGGGAATAAGAAAATGAAAAATAAACCAAACAAAAACAATAATCAGAATGAAAATCCAAAAACACCAACTCAACCACTTGCTATTGAGAAACAACCATAGCGAAAACCAAAATTTCCATGTCTCATTTGTGGTGACAATCACTACACACAAGATTGTCCTCATCGCAATGAAGTTGAATTTTTTTTTAAAGGAAATTCCCAACCCGTTGTGTTGACACAACCTTTTCCACAACAACAGTCACTAGTTGCACAAGCTCCTACACCTTCAGCAGGAGGCAATCCAAATCATCCTCCCAGTGAGGAAGATTCATCGAGTGCACACATTTACATGCTTAATGGGATATATTTTACCACTTGTACTATGACATATGACACACCTCTGGATAAACCTGATAAGGAAAAAGTAACTAATGGTACTACAACAGATCCATTGTCCACCGTTGTTACTCCACCATCTAGGCCACTCCAAATTGAGAAGACTCTATCTTATGTCCACCTAAGAGCACAATTCGAAAGTCAACTTTTAATCCTAATTCACATGTTGCTAAAAAATACAACACCATTGAAGATTTTGCCCAAGCACGATGTGTTATGTCAACTCTCAAAGTTCTACAACATTGCTCTAGTTAACATATAACTCTCTTGGTAGCCATCAGAGCAATATATCCTGAGTCATATAATAATATCACGTTTAACCTCGATAATTTTAAATCATGACTCTCTCACCATCTTTCTTTTCAGATCGATGTTGTCGTCCACAATCAACATATTCATCACACGATCTTGGATGAGAGAGCTTCCACATGTGTCATGTTGTTGGCTTGTTGGAAAGGGTTGAAATCGCATGATCTAAATCAATCCGCTACTGTGTTACAATCATTTGATGGGAGAGGATTCTATCCTCATGGACTATTACAGTCCTTAGTTTTTCAATTGGGGGGAAAGACTGTTTCAGTAGATGTTGAGGAAGAAGTTGGTTTTATGACATGACTGTCGTCGCTTCTTCGATGTTTTGCTGGGTCCAATTTCCCCATCAAGGTAAAATTGTGACCATCGATCAGTTATATTATTACACCCCCGATGCTCACACTCCCATAGCTAACAACATTCCTTTTCTAGGAGATTCCAAGATCACTTACGAAAGTGTTGGAGTAGGTCTTCTAAAAGACTCTTCATTTATGGGTACCTTTCCTACACTGCTTCCTCCCACTTCACAACATATCGCAATGATCAATATGATCTCGACTATGTCCCATCAATCCCATGAATCATCTGATCCATGGATCGTGCCTAGTCCTTTATAATTTGATGCACTAGCTGACACCATGCCACTTAGTCCTACAGAGGCTGAATACGATGCCATCCAGTCTGCCTCTCCTTCACCAAATGCTCAACATCTGCTGGAGTCCACAACTTACTTGTTACCATCTTGGTTAACGTCCCTATCCTGTACTTTCATTTACATCCTACAGATTTTTCCATCAGATGAATCTATTATGGGAATGATTAACATTGAGGAGGCATCGTGGGATGAAAACCACCATCGTTCGTCATTTCTTTCAAGTTTGGATGACATTGAGAAAGATATATCTTCTATCTTTCCTAGTGATATCGTCGACTATCCCCAATCTTCAATACTCACTCAGAATACCATCTCCAAGGGGAATGTGGGAAACATATCTTCTACAATTACTGCCAACATATAAATCAAAGAAGGTATTGTGGAAAACATCCATATAGGTGAAAATTGTTCATCTAAAGAAGTTGAAAGTTATACCTCCTTGTTCAAAGAATTCTGCAACATCTTTGCTTGGAGTTACGAAGAAATGTCAGGGATCGATCCATCAATTGTTGTACATGAGATAATGAATTACCCTGACGTTAAACCTATAAGACAAAAACTTTTCCCAGTTCATCCTAAGAAAACCACTGCCATAAAGACTGATCCAAAAAGGATCCAGAGAATACTAAGGACAGATCAGAACTCACAGAAGCAACTCATGAAAATCAAAATGGCCTAAGCAGACAGAGAAAGGGAAAATACTCAAAGTCCTCAAAACTCAGTGAAAGTGGCATCATCATGAAGAGAATTTTGCAAGCTTCCCAACGATGAAAATGGCTCATCGAATGGAGTTATGGATAGAAAGATATTCGTGGTCAAGGTTTGGTCAACCTAGCCCAATTAACAGGGGATCAGTCAACATATGTACTGCTAATGTTAGCATCAGTACGGATGACGTTAGTATCTATACAATGTACATGACACACATATGAGGAGACACATGTCATGTTGACATCATCATGGTGATGTGGCAACACCAGAGGCTACCACGTGTCACTCATTTTTGGCATTTTCGGGTCATTCATGGATTAGTAAAAATGTGCTATGTGGCAGTTTGTATAGCCACATGGCAGGTGACATGGTAGGATGAGGTGAAAAACCATACCCTAATATGGCGGGTGACTATACAGTTGTTTTATGTGGCCCAATGCATGGCTGTCACATGGCCCAGTCATGGGATACCACGTGGTAGTGGCAAATGCCTAATGAGGGTCCGAGAACGAAATTCCAAAAATAAAAAAAGGGATTGGCGGGTCTGCTAAATTCAACGGAACCTCACCAAATCTGGCACTCAAAGGTCATATGTAAACCACTGCTAATATTGGAAGAACCACCATCTATTAATATATATATATATATAAGTTATAACCAACAACCCAAAAGGGGAGGCTCACAGGCTTGACCCTGGGACCTCCGCCTTTATCTAAGCCTTAACAAATGCTCCACCAACCACTAGGCCAAACGGCCTATGTTGTTTACAATGCCCGAAATATTAATTAAATTTTAAATCCACTCAGTGTTGAATGGGAGGCGCATGAGGGTACAACAAACATGCCTTACGAGGCATTTTATTGGCATTAATTGAAGATTGCAGGGCATAGAAACTGAGACAAAGTTTCTCTTGGGCCTGGGAGTGCTAGAGTCGGATTGAAGCATGAAGATAGTCATTTTTGGGTAATTCGATGCCACGAATTCAATGGTGTTATTTTTTTTATGATCTGAGCAAAAATTTTACATCTTGATTCCAGAATGAGGTATACTTATGTATTTTGCCAAATTCTTTTGCTAAGTTAATAAAAAGGACTACCCATTTGAGAGTAGGACCCAGAGACGTAGTCCACTAGGGACAAACTCCATTATCAAGTTTTGTGTCCAGATTTGATGCTTATGTCTCTTCATTATTGATATTTTCCTTCTTTAATGGTGCACTTTAATTTATGTTCATTTAATACAATCATTTATAGGTCACTTCAATGAAAATATCTCAGATCATGTTGGTATCAGAGCAGTCATATTTGACATGAATTGTTGAGTGTGAATGCTTACTAGGGCCAAGCATAAGCAGGGTGAAGAAAATCTTAAGAATTTCAATCCCGAAGTTGGTTGTGCATCATGAAGGAAGAAAATGGCAGAAGAGGTCAAGCGTGATGAACAGGAGAAAAACTTCCATATGGTCTTTTATCGCATGTCAGAAATGGTCAAATGAGTCAATGGAGACTACGAGAAGAGGATGAAGAAGAAAGGGAAGAAAAAGGAAGCAAAAGATGATGATGTGCTTCAGTAAATCAAGGGGCTCGAGGAGACCCTCTTGAGCCTCCATCTTCACCATCAAGTTCTAGTTCTTCTTCCTCTAAGCACTCTCATCATTCTCGTCATTCTAGCCATAAAGCCTCTTTTAAGAAACCATTATTAAAGCTTGATGTAAAATTTTCTTTACCTATGTTTAATGGAGATGTTAATTGTGAAAAGATAGATAATTGGATCCGATGGGTTGAAGTATATTGTCATGTTCAACAGATTGATGAAGAGAAAGTTAAAGTACAATTGGCTTCTCTTCGATTGGAAGGCAACACCCTCGTATGGTGGGAGAGAAAACTTCAGGACAAAAGCATGGTAATATTCTTTCCTCATGGTCAGAATTTAAATTAGTGATAAGGAAGCAATTTTATCCATTGGGTTATTTACATAAAGCAATGATGGAATGGAAAACTTTAAGACAAAGTAAAGGTCAAACTGTACAAAGTTTCATAGAAGAATTTAGGAATAAAGATCTTTCATTAAACATTCCTTTGGATTTTTATGAAACTTTAATGAAGTATATTGTCACACTTCACAGTTATATTTGTCATACTTTTCTATTGTTTAACCCCACCAGTCTTGACGAAGTTTGTGTGCAAGCCACTCACCTTGAGAACAGGGGAAAGCATATTCAAGAAGATCCCACAAAGAAACCTTCCAATCTCCCACATAAGCCATTTAAAAAGTTCAAAAGGAAGGACAAGAAGACCACCACAGTAAAGAGAGAAGAAGGAAATCCATCTTGTACTCATTGCAAGAAAAGTGGTCACAATGATGAACACTATTGGAAACTACATCCAGATAAGAGACCGAAACAGTTCGGTGGAAAGGGGAAGACAAAAATTGTTGCTACAGTGCAACAAGATCTTGGTTCCAATTCAGGGGATGAAGGAAATATCACAGCGGTTGGAGTACAAGGTAAATATTCCCTTCATGCTAGTTCAAATTCCAATAATGAATCTCATGATGATGAACAAAAGAGGAATGAGTTATTTCATATAAGAGTTGTATCTAAACTAACTAAGATAAATACATTATTTGATCTGGGTTCCCAAGTAAACTTGATATCTGAATCACTTGTCAAAACGATAGGTCTTGAAACAAAACCACATCCGAAGCCTTATCCTCTTGGTTGGGTATGTGATAAAGAAAAAATTACTGTCACCAAACAATGTAGGGTCAGATTTTCTATTGCTTCAAAGTTGATTGATGAAGTGGGTTTGGATGTTGTATCACTTGATATATGTGGCATAGTGTTTGGGAGTCCTTATCTTTATGATAGAAAAGTGGTCTTATTTCGTCATGAGAAAAAATACCACCTTACTAAGGGGGGAGTGGAATATACTGTTAGAGATCACAGCATGAGGGTAAAGACAACACTTGTTAGTGCAGGTCAAATGAAGAGACTCATAAACACTAATAATAGATATGTACTCATGGTCGCAAGGGAGAAAGATGTTGGAACATCCAACACTTTCCAAGGATGTGACCCTTCTCATAAGAAAGAATTAATTGATATTGTTTCTAAGTATGGTGATATTTTCTAGGAACGAGATGGATTACCTCCTAAGAGGGAAATCCAAGATGAGATACATCTTCAACATGATTCTCCTCTTCCTAATGTGGGCATGTATAGGATGTCAGTTGTAGAGATGATAGAGATCAAGAAGTGGGTACAAGGCTTATTGCATCAAGGGGTCATCAGGCCTAGTTCATCTCCTTGTGGTTCTCTGATCGTGATGGTACCGAATATGGCACATGGGGAATGTGTGTTGATTATTGAGCCTTAAATAAAATCACGATGAAAATTCGATACCCTCTTCCTCATATAGATGATTTGCCTGATCAGTTAAATAATTTTGTTTATTTCACTAAGTTTGATTTGCACAGTGAATACCATCAGATCAGGGTTGCAGAACAGGATGCAGGGAAGACTACCTATAAAACCAAATAGGGATTGTTTGAGTGGTTAGTTATGTCATTTGGGATTTTTAATGTTTCGTCAACCTTCATATGTCTGATGAAAGATGTATTTAGGCCTTTTCTAGATAATTTTGTGATTGTATATTTATACGACATTCTTATTTTTAGCAGGACTTGGGATGAACATGTGAGGCATGTAAAGCAAGTATTGGATAATTTGCAAAGGGAAAAGTTGTATGTAAAATTTTCCAAATGTGAATTTGGTAAGACTGCACTTGTGTACTTAGGTCATATTGTAGGAGGAGAACAATTAAAAATTGATCCTTCAAAGATTGATGTAATTGTAAATTGCCCTGATCCCAAAAGTGTAACTAAGATATAGAGCTTCTTAGGTGTAGTCCAGAATTGGAGGAGGTTCATTTCAAACTTCTCCTTTATAGCAGCTCCTTTGCATGCCTTAACGAGTGTGAAGAACATTTTTCAATGGGGATGAAAGCAACAAAAACATTTCGACACTTTGAAGAAAAAGATCAGTACTGCACCAGTATTAGCACTATCGAATATTAAACAACCCTTTGAGATCGAGACAGATGCCAGCGGATATGCCATGGGTGCAGTATTGATACAATATCATAAGCCTATCTATTACCACTCTAAAAATTTTAACCAAGTTGTTGTTAACTATCCTACATATGATAAAGAGTGGTTTGCATTAGTTCAAAGTAGAAAGAAATGGAAGCACTAATTGTTAGGGAAGGAGACAATCATACATACATATCACCAACCCTTACAGTATATCCAAGCACAAACCAAACTACAACAATCTCAACATTGCATATGTATGGGTTTCCTACAACAATTTCATTTGGTAATCAAGTACAAAAAGGGTACAAGTAACAAGGTAGTTGATATGCTTTCTAGACCTCCTATTGTTGCTTCTATTATTTTGAAGAATACTTCTTTATCTCATGATATCTATGTGGAACAATATGCCATTGATGAAGATTTTAAAGAAGTATACGAGAAGATAAACCATGGTGCATAGGTAGAGAACTATTGTTTGCAGGGAAAATTGCTCTACCATATTGGAAAGCTATGTATTCCTAGAAGTGAACGAGTCCATGTAATACAAGAAGCTCACACTTCTCTTGTGTCTGGGCATTTTGGGGTAGGAAAAACTATGGCTCATTTGCAAAGGTTTTGTTACTAGCCTCAAATGAAAACAATTGTGAATAAATATGTAAAGGGGTGTGTGATGTGTTCTACTTGTAATCCCACTAATAGAAAGCTAGGGCTATACTCACCACTACATGTTCCATCCCATCCATGGGAAAGTATCTCCATGGATTTTGTTGTGGGATTACCAATGTCGAAAGGAGTTCATGACTATTTGTATGTTGTAGTGGATAGGTTCAGCAAGATGTGTATCTTAATGCCATGTAAAAAGTAGATCACTGCTGAGTAGACTACTATTCTCTTCTTTCAATATGTTTGGGTTCACTTTGGGTTACCCACATCCATTATCTCAGATTGATATACTCGATTCCTTGGGGATTTTTGGACAAGCTTGTGGAGAATGATGGACACCAATTTGAAGAGGAGCATTGCTTTTCATCCACAGACTGATGAACAAACAAAGGTTGTAAACCGAATAGTTGTACTTTTTCTTCGAGGCTACTGCAGAAAGCATCCCAAGTTATGGGATGAACATATACCCTATGTACATCATGCTTACAACCGAGCCTTACATTTCTCCACTCA
>ML831349.1:25948-37858 GCA_009831015.1 Picea engelmannii | reverse complement strand
GGGGGGGGAGGGGGGGAGTTCCCATGAGGTTTTCCCTCTTTCCTCGTTTATTTTGTGTCTCATTCTTATATGCATTGTACAATGGGTACCTAACATGGCCTTGGTTGTTGGGACCCATTCATCATGTACACCCTAGTAGTGTTCAGAGGGGGTGTTGGAGATATTACACACTCACGTAGAATTATTTTCCTAAGTTTGATAGTCCAATGTTGAGAATGATTCCTTAGATGAGAATATTCTTAGAATATTCCCCTACAAAAGAGGGAATTCATTTTCAGTTCAGAGTCATTTACACTCAATTAGGCTAGTGGAAGTCACTCATGCATGGAAACCTCGGTTTTATCACCAGCAGTTGCATGTGTCTCTCTCACTTCCACACATGTGTCTCATTTAACTGATGATTGCATGGATCAGTTAATTAGTTAATTATGTGGAGTTACCTAACATGGTCTCGTTGTCGGGACCCATTCTTTATTTTCACCATAGTGATGTTTATGGGGGATGTTGGAGTTACTTCACACACCTAAGATTTCTTTTTCCTAAGGTTTTTCCTATGTTTATAAGTCATTATTCAGTCTCTTATATTCTAGGAAGAATGTTCCTCTAGGTAGAATATTCTCTTCGGTTTGACTAGTTAAGTGGAGTATAGATGGTACATTGGTATTATCACCATGTAGCATTGGGATAATCACCATATAATGCACATTGTCCTTGGGATCATCACCAGACTAGCGCATTACTCATGATTTCCTGATCTCCTCCTCACTTCACTCAGTTTTAGTTAGTTAACTGAAGACTGGTAGACTAGTTAACTTAGGTAAGTGGTAGTTCACTCTCGTAACTTCCCAAGAGACTAGACTAGGTGGAAGTTTACTCTCGTAAATTTTGTGTGTGCCCATATCACTCTATACTACCACTATGGTGCATTGGCTTCTCCTCCAGTGCGCATTGGTTGAGTTATACATAGTATTTCATGTGTAAATTATTCATTATTCATTTGGTTAATGAGAATTCTTCCATTCTTTTTCTCTTAATTCTTCTTTCTCATATTCTCTCTACAAATGTGTATGTCAATTTCTAGCTAGATCTATTATGTGCATGTTCAACACATTTACAGGGACAAATAGATTGATACAGGACATATTTTATCCTATCAATGAGTAAAATGATGATGATATTTATGATGTACCTCTACTTGAGAAGGTAGAACATCCCCTTTTTGAAGGCTCAAGAAAAAATATTCTCTTTGCCATAATATTTTTTGTGAACTTGAAGGTATTGAATGATCTGTCAAATATTTGTCTCACATGGATCCTAAGGTACGTAATATAATTCGTCACATATTATACGTAAAGGTCGACTTTATTTTTCTTTATTTAGTGTCAATTAATGTGTAAATTAAGGATGCAATATTTTTTATTACTATTATTTATTAACTAGTTATTTTTTTATGTTGTATATTGTTAGGGAAATTTTTCTTACCACTGTCAAATAATTTACTTCACACATACCAAAATATGTGTGCCATTATAAAAGATATTGGAATTGAGTAACATGTTATTAATTCATGTTTGAATGATCATATTATATATTATGGACAATATGTATCAAAAACCAAATTTATGCAATGTCAAATATGCAGATATCGATCCGATATTGAGTAACAAAAAAGTTGTCTCATAAGGTTCTTCGTCATATTATGATAATTCAATGTTTGCAACGATTGTTTAGGTGCCAAAGAATTGCATAGTTTATGGATTACCATGCAAAACACAGAAGTGAAGATGGTGTTCTTCGAATGCATTAAATGGTTCTACATTTAGGGACATTGAAGAAAGATGGCCAATTTTTAAAGAAGAACCTCATAATGTTAGGCTTTCGTTGGGAGCTGACTATGTCAATCCATTTGGTGAGCTCAAGTTTATTTACTCGGTGTGGCCTATTTTTTGTTATAAACAATAACCTTCATCCGTGGATTTCAAGAAAGAGAGAGCACACAATGTTGGCAATGATTGTTCCAAGTATTTGTTTACAAAATTGGTTTGAATGTTGTATTTTGTTTTTCTTATTCGTTTGAAGGTAGTATTTTGTTTTTCTTATGAGTGAAATGTACAGAAGTGTAAAATTACAGAGTGAAGGACTCGTTAGAATGGTGGTAGCTTATCTCTGAGAAGAGATGTGATGGCTATGCTCATTTGCAAGAATATGATTGTTACAATGAGGCTCTAAAGGCCTTTTTAACATAAAGAAAATCCAAAACCCTAACCCAAGAAGATGAAAAGCCAACAATATTTTGGACCCCGTTTTGGGTACTTTGGTGTATCAACTTCCCAGGGGCATAAATTTGGCATACGATCTTTGTTTGGGGTGCACGATAGCGTGTTGGAAAGGTATCTATGAGGAGCTTCATTTTAGGGGCTCAATCAAAGGCTCTTTTTTAACAATGAGGTGCTTGATCGCAAAAAAACGTCGTTTAGGACCTCAAAATGGCCCTGGAAGTTTAGGAACCGAAAAAACTGCTAAAATTAGTAAATTGACAACAATTTTTTTTGATCCGGTTGGAATAGGTGGGTGGCCACCAATATCCACCTGGATCAATCTTCCCTTCTTGAGAAGCAATGGTCTCCATTGTGTTGATTTTTTGAGGGAGAGGGGAAATCGTTTGTTGAATCTGAATCTTGGCGAGTTTCTTGCCTTGTTGGAGAAGTTGCGTTGCTTGGTTTGTGGGAGGTTGTCGAGAACCTAATGAGATGACTGTGTGCAGAAAGAATATTTATGCTTTTCTTCAATATTGTCGACCTACTTCTACTGGATAGAAGGTGCTTGGACTGAGGCTGTAGTGGTTGAAATGTTCTTTTGTTCACCTTTTGAACAGATTGTGAAGAAGCTGAATTTTGTAGTATGATATCCTACCTTGTAGCTCTGTTTAAGTGGGACGGTAGTTGGAAATGTCTCTATTATCTTATAGAGATGACCCCCTAGAGTAAAAATGACACTACAGGGTCGAGACTCATAAATAGCATGGTGCTTCCACATATATGGTTGGCCCAAAAGAACATCATAGACATCCAGTGGTTCAACATCACATAATACCTCATCCTTGAAGGGTTGGATGTTGTATGACAATCGTCACTATTGGCAGACACGGAGATCTTGTCCCTGGTGAAGCCACCCGATGTTGTATGGTTGCGGGCGTGGTGTTTTTTACAATCCCAATTGCTTGAATTACTCTGCTGAGATGAGGCTATTTTGGCTTCCATTATCAACAATAAAATGCAATGGGGTCCCCTTCACCGACATTTGTCAATGAAAAAGGCACTCCCCCTCTTCAGGATCTATTGGTTCTTCTGGTTGAATTTTTACAGTCATGACAATAGAAGTGGCGTCTGCATCGATGATCTGTCTTCTTCCATTGTTTTTTGAATCAGATTATGAATTAGGGTTCGGATCCTTTTCTTTGATCTCGGCCACCAATGATTGTTTTGAGAGACATGCATTAGTTTTGTGCCAGGAGATTTTGTGGAAATCGCACCACTTTCCAGTGCCCTTCTTCATCTTTTTGTTACACTTCTTTTCGTGTGGCTTGGAAAGGGTTTTCAGAATATTGTTTGTTAGGGTCGTCTTTATCATACTTTCGTTATTGTGGATTTGCAGACCCAAAATCATGTTTGTTCTAGTGCCTAAATTTCTTCTTGATTTTTATAGCATATCGATAGGCAACTCCCAGTGATGATATGTATAGGAAATCCATTTCAGTTTGGATGTACCTATGAAGAGCCCTGCAGTATTTTAGAACTAGATGTCGCTTAGAGTATTTGATACCTAGATTGGTGAGCAAGGTATGGAAATTATTAATGAAATCCAACACTGTTTGGCTCGTCTCTTGCCACAGTGTGGTCCATCTCATGTATTGGTCATCATAGTTACCAATAGATTAATATTGTTCCTTGATCACATCCACAAAAAAATCCCAAGTGGGCTCAACCCCATATATTCCAGACTCCTTTGTGGAACTTTTCTTCCAATAATTTTCCCACCAATGTTTGAAATGGGGGAGAGCCTTAAGGAGTGTGAAGTTGATCTTTTCCCTATCGGATAAATTGTGAACAAAGAAATAACCTTCTAACAGATTTAACCATTTTTCTAGGGCATTTGCATCTATCTGTCCTTCAAATACGGGAATATCAAAATTAACTTGTACCTTGTGTTAGCGACATTTCTTGTACAGGGATGTTTTCCTCTCCGATTGGAGGCCTCTGATGTAAACGCATAGAAATGGGATTTTGAAAGCCGGTCAGGCAAGTTTTATTCAAAGGCCGCAACCATAAGCGTCGAGCGCAACTCG
The DNA here is from genome assembly GCA_009831015.1 of Picea engelmannii. Lineage (NCBI taxonomy): Eukaryota > Viridiplantae > Streptophyta > Pinopsida > Pinales > Pinaceae > Picea > Picea engelmannii. The sequence continues at coordinate 33,513 of ML831349.1, read as the reverse complement.
TAGAATAAGTCTAGTTCGAGCTAAAATTAAGCGACGAAGCAGATCAGCGGTCATCGAGATTTCGGGGCTATAAAGTTACTCGATATATAGCATCAGAAAAAGCGCCCCTATTTCAAGACTAAATCTGGGTCGTCCAATCCAGTGGCACGTGGCGCAAGATCTAGTCAAGTCGGCACATCGGCAGTCGGGTGTTCTAGGGGTAAAAGTCCCTCGTCATCTTGCATCTCGAAACCCCGAACCCCGAAAGCGCCAGAAGAACCCAGATTTGGGCCTGTTAGTAATATTTCTTGTCAAAGAGGAGGAAAGTGCAAGGAAGCGGGTGAGAACCCATTTTCCCTAAGCTCGAGGTGTGAATGCAAGAAGGCTCATTTTTCTTGTCGATCGGGATTTTGAGGAAGAAGTGCATCGTGAACTCCCAGCGCAGGAAATCCCGAAAGGATCAGGACCATTGATCAGGAGCACATGCGGCACGTGATCTGAGCCACGGGTGGGGCCCTTCAGGATTTTCGTAGTGTCAGCGATGAAGGCGTAATCTTAGATGTCTATCCATAAAGACGCATGGTGCGCGATTATGTCATGTCGGCAATCGGGAGTTCGAGGGGTAAGAGTCCCCCGTCATTTCATACTTCAAAACCATGAACCCCGAAATGCCGATAAGCACCTCTGAAGCTGGGCCTGTGGTCCTAGCACCCGGTCACGTCAAGTGAGCCTGATCATGGAGGAAGCCCTCTTCTAACATCAAATGCCATATTGATCGTTCCTCTGGAGGACACGCGGCATACAGTCGTGTTCTCGTGGTTTGATCAATTGGGATTTTAAGAAGCGTTGCATCGTGAACCCCCAGTGCCAGAAATCCTGAAAGAGTCTAGACCATCCATCTAAAGGACACACAGCACAATAGTGGACCCCCTTTTTGTTACATCTCCTGCTCCCTCCACTTACTGCCTTCCACCATGTGTCTTCCCCTGTCACATATCCCGCTCCTCTTCTACCTTTCGCTACCATTCACCTGTACCTCCATACTCTACACCACTTCCACCTATGTTGTGTCCTCAGTCCCCCACTTGTCGCATTGCGACCTCATTGTCACATTCTTGCGATACATCGCCTCACCATCTAGTGTCCCAGCCTTCGATTCTTCACCACCTAGTTCTTCCACCTCAACGCCTCTCGTCTCACCCTCATCCATGTCCTCCATAGGGGTCCCCTCATAGCAATCCAACAAAGAAGCATCCAAAGAAAATCTGCCACGTCGTCCGAATACAAAGTTGACCGAGGCCATTCCCAATCCCAAGGAAGCAGTTATTCTGGTAGTTGACGGTGGTTGAACGTTATCCTCTTCCATAAATAGAAGGCCAGGAAAGGACCAAGCATAGAGGCGGACTGACAACCCATCCTGATAGAGATTGCATCTGATGAACGACTGCATGGGCAGTCTGTCCAGCGTCTTCGTGCACCGCCTGATAGAGAAGCTCCTCAACGTCAAGCATTGAATTCATGATATGATCGCGCCTTCAGCACCTGAGTCAGCTCCAAGTATATGTAGGCATTTTCACCATTTTGTAAAGCATCAATGGTTGAGAAAGGCTCCTGGTTGTAAAAACTCTAATGAAGCACTGTTTTCTGGTTATTTCTAGACTCTTGAGACTTCTTGCCTGATGGATGTTAGTTCTTTCCATGTCTTTGTTTACACTGTGTTAGAGCAACTCGGAATTGGAGGATCCAGTCGAGTTGCGTTGTTGTAGGATGATGTAGGTTGGATCACTGCAACAGTCGCAGCATCTCTAATCGGTTCCTGTGATTTCCTTAACGCTGATTGACTTGGAATTGGAGGATCCAGTCGAGTCACGCTTCATCTCCTTGAAGCTCTGGACCAAGAAGATCTTGGATTCTGAGTTTTTCTTCTTCAAGCCTCCGAAGGCCTGTTGCCTGAGGTAGTTTTCTCACTCTTCTCCTAAGTCTTCCACCTGTTCACCCTTTAATCAACTCCCTGACTGAAGTTAGATGAGGACCTCTTTTGTTCCTTACATACCAGACCCAGTCTCTGAATTTGAGTGATACCTCCCTGAGTTTTTACCCATCTAATCATCCCATTTATCAAACCGTGACATAAAAACTGATGGGCGTTGGGCTCTGCTCCTTCAAGAAATCCAGGAGCGACTTCCAGTGCTAACATTTCTGGCGCCGTTGCCGGGGACGAAGTTGAAGATTTTCCCTAGGCACAACGACAACGATCAACTGATTCTGAAGGTGCATCAGAAATCAAAATTATTCAAATTGCTACTGTGCACCTGGCGACTCCACTGTGGCGACTCCATTGTTTCCACTTTACTGTTTCAGTTGTGGCCACTGTTGGCACACCTGAAAGCTGACCCAGAGGAGCTTTCTCAAGAAGGCTTCAGCGGCTGCTTTCTCAACCTGAGAAATTTCCTGGGGTAACGATAATGTTAAGATCTGGCCTTTGAGGGTGAACAAGGACCAGACACATTCGAAGTTGCACATGTTTCACCTGGCGACTCCACGATTCAAGGATTGAGTGGCAACTCCACTGGTTGGATATGGAGAAAATCCTTGCTCGCAGGTTTTCTCCTTTTAATTTTTCTGCTATTCCTGGTTTTCCTAATGTTGTCCCCTCTCTGGATGAATGGGGCGATTGTTTGCCCATATTTGGAAAGTGTGAAGAGGACAACCCTGCTCAGCACCTCAGTGAGTTTCATGAACTCATGCATCTGTGGGAGATACATTATGAGGATGTGTTATTGAAGATGTTCATGTTCTCGTTAGCAGGGGATACGCGTAAATGGTACCATTCTTTACCCCCTGCTAGCATTTCTTCACTCAATGGATTCCATGCAGCTTTCACCACCTATTGTCAGAGGCTGTATCCTCCTAAGTTAATTTGTCATAATTGTTGTGAGGGATACCACAACTCTATACAAGAGAAAGTTGTTTCTGACGTAAGCTGTGGGGCGGATCCTGATGACCTGGATCAGAACTCAGTCCTTTCTCCTCCCCATTCATCTACATCTGAGGCAGGTTATGAAAGTGATGAATTTCCCAGGGAGAAGGATGGCGCCCTAAGTAAGCTGATGGAGCAGGTGAAATATCTCTCTGCCCAATTAGAAGGGTTGAAATATGAAGACTGTGCAGAGGATTTTCCAGTCCTTGAGGCAGACGCTCTAAGCAACTCTTTTGAAGAGATTGTTGAAGATTTATCAGATGAGTTGGCATCTGCCACCGATGAGCTTGCTGTCTCAGATCAAAACAATGAAGAGGTAGTTGTGGAAGAGTATGGCTCTCTTTTCCTTCGCGATATTTCCCACGATGTGTTTACATTCGGGGTCGAAGCGGAGGAGCGGTAGATAGTTCCATTTCTGCAAGTTGGAGAAGCTTTGTTCCCCCCCAACTTCGATGATTATCTAGAAGAGGAGCAACAGAGCCCGACATCACCTTTTTCTTGTCAGAGAAGCCAGACCACTTATGACAGTTCTGAATCACAGTCTGAGCTCGATATGTTGGATTTCCAAGAGCAGGTCGCAGAGCCTTATCCTCTGCTCGCTAAAGAAAATCATCACGAGGAAATCAGACACCTCAGTCTTTTAGGAGACACTGAGTAGTACCAGAAAGAACAGACCCACCCCATGGTCCCTATTTATGATGAATACGAATCATACCTGGGGGAGACCGAACCAGAGGAGCAGAATATTTCCTGTCCAGAGCCAGTCAGCGAGCAGCCACCGCCCGAGAGCAGCGAGCCTACGTCGGTTGTCCACCACCAACCTGTGCTTATCAGAGATATTCAGCCACAGGTGAACAATTGTGTAGCAGAGAAGGGTGTTTGTCCCCCATTTTCTGGAATTTGCCACTCATTCCATGACCCTGTCTGCAAGTACGTGGAGTGGCATTTCCCCTATGCCTTGGAGCCGCCCTATTTCATCTCAACTCCAACCTATAGGGAGGAGTTGAAGAGTGTAACCGTTCTGCTGTCGCAGCTACACCATCTGTTGATGATCATTGACAGAAGGAAGGAGCTTCTATCCAAGAAGTTGCTTGAATGGCTATGGTGGAAACCTGCTTTCACCTAGCCCCATGTGAAATATTTCATTAGAATTAGGATTGTATATAAATAAGCTTTTTCGAGCATGTATTTTATTTTGTTTTGCTTTATTTTTCGGCCTATATTTTCAGAAGCGGGATGTTTTGAGCATGACTCCATAGCCAAACAGCAAGGCACTGAAGCTGCGGAATGAGTTCTTAGAGCATCGCAGGGATGACTCTATCCCCCATGGAGCCTAATGTTAGCGACATTTCTTGTACAGGGATTTTTTCCTCTCTGATTGGAGGCCTCTAATGTAAACACATAGAAATGGGATTTTGAAAGTCGGTCAGGCGAGTTTTATTCAAAGGCCGCAACCATAAGCGTCGAGCGCAGCTCGCAGAAGAAGTCTAGTTTGGGCTAAAATTAAGCGACGAAGCAAATCAACGGTCATCGGGATTTCAGGGCTATAAAGTTACTCGATATATAGCGTCAGAAAAAGCGCCCCTATTTCAAGACTAAATCTAGGTCGTCTGATCCAGTGGCGCATGGCGCAAGATCTAGTCAAGTCGGCATATCGGCAGTCGGGTGTTCTAGGGGTAAAAGTCCCTCGTCATCTTGCATCTCGAAACCTCGAACCCCGAAAGCGCCAGAAGCACCTAGATTCGGGCATGTTAGTGATATTTCTTGTCAAAGAGGAGGAAAGTGCAAGGAAGCGGGTGAGAACCCATTTGCCCTAAGCTCGGGGCGCGAATGCAAGAAGGTTCAGTTTTCTTGTTGATCGGGATTTCGAGGAAGAAGTGCATCGTGAACTCCCAGCGTAGGAAATCCCGAAAGGATCAGGACCATTGATCAGGAGGACATGCGGTGCGGGATTTGAGCCACAGGTGGGTCCCTTCAGGATTTTCGTAGTGTCAGTGATGAAGGCATAATCTTAGATGTCCATCCATAAAGACGCATGGTGCGCGATTATGTCATGTCAGCAATCGGGAGTTCGAGGGGTAAGAGTCCCCCATCATTTCATACTTCGAAACCCCGAACCCCGAAATGCCGATAAGCGCCTCTGAATCTGGGCCTGTGGTCCTAGCACCCGATCACGTCAAGCGATCCTGATCATGGAGGCAGCCCTCTTCTAACATCAAATTCCATCTCGACCGTTCCTCTGGAGGACACGCGGCATACAGTCATGTTCTCGTGGTTTGATCAATCAGGATTTTAAGAAGCGTTGCATCGTGAACCCCCAGTGCCAGAAATCCCGAAAGAGTCTAGACTGTCCATCTGAAGGACACACGGCACAATAGCGGACCCCCTTTTTGTTACATCTCCTGCTCCCTCCGCTTACTGCCTTCCACCATGTGTCTTCCCCTGTCACATCTCTCGCTCCTCTTCTACCTTTCGCTACCAGTCACCTATACCTCCATACTCTACGCCACTTCCACCTATGTTGTGTCCTCAGTCCCCCACTTGTCGCATTGCGGCCTCATTGTCACCTTCTTGCAATACATCGCCTCACCATCTGGTGTCCCGGCCTCCGATTCTTCACCACCTAGTGCTTCCACCTCAATGCCTCTCGTCTCACCCTCATCCATGTCCTCCATAGGGGTCCCCTCATAGCAGTCCAACAAAGAAGCATCCAAAGAAAATCTGCCACGTCGTCCGAATACAAAGTTGACCGAGGCCATTCCCAATCCCAAGGAAGCAGTTATTGTGGTAGTTGACGGTGGTTGAACGTTATCCTCTTCCATAAATAGAAGGCCAGGAAAGGACCAAGCGTAGAGGCATACTGACAGCCCATCCTGATAGAGATTGCATCTGACGAACGACTGCATGGGCAGTCTGTCCAGCGTCTTCGTGCACCGCCTGATAGAGAAGCTCCTCAACGTCAAGCATTGAATTCATGATATAATCGCGCCTTCAGCGCCTGAGTCAACTCCAAGTATATGTAGGCGTTTTCGCCATTTTGTAAAGCATCGATGGTTGAGAAAGGCTCCCGGTTGTAAAAACTCTAATGAAGCACTGTTTTCTGGTTATTTATGGACTCTTGAGACTTCTTTCCTGATGGATGTTAGTTCTTTCCATGTCTTTGTTTACACTGTGTTAGAGCAAATCAGAATTGGAGGATCCAGTCGAGTTGCGCTGTTGTAGGATGATGTAGGTTGGATCACTGTAGCAGTCGCAGCGTCTCTAATCGATTCATGTGATTTCCTTAACGTTGAACGACTTGGAATTGGAGGATCCAGTCGAGTCACGCTTCAGCTCCTTGAATCTCTGGACCAAGAAGATCTTGGCTTCTGAGTTTTTCTTCTTCAAGCCTCCGAAGGCCTGTTGCCTGAGGTAGTTTTCTCACTCTTCTCCTAAGTCTTCCACCTGTTCACCCTTTAATCAACTCTCTGACTGAAGTTATATCAAGACCTCTTTTGTTCCTTACATACCAGGCCCAGTCTCTGAATTTGAGTGATACCTCCCTGAGTTTTTACCCATCTGATCATCCCATTTATCAAACTGTGACATAAAAACTGATGGGCGTTGGGCTCTGCTCCTGCAAGCAATCCAGGAGAGACTTCCAGTGCTAACACCTTGAAAGGAGAGGTGCCTCTGAAGTAGCCTCTTGATGAAGATATGCCTATTTTTATCAGCAGGAGTTGAAGGATGTGAGAAACATTCTCCATCATTTTGTCCATGTTTCGCTTGAGAGCTTGCTCAAGAAACAAATTAATAGAATATTTTTCTCTATTGTTTTTATTTTATTCCACCATGGAGGGTTTCTTGGGCATGCGAGAGTGATTTTCCTCGAGATATACAATCTCGATAGCCAACTTGCTTTACTGGGACCTCATCAAGTACATGCACTGAATAACGATCAAGAGCAGCCTACTATGATACCACTAATCCGGATTATTTTGGTCACGAAATGAGAGTGGATATATATTAAAGAAATTTACAGAGATATATTAGATATCCAATAATATGACAGATATATATCAGATATATAACCATAAACACAGAGATACAATAATACACAATTTATATTAATGAGTGAAATGTGTTGGATTACTGAGAGGGGGAGTGAATCAGTAATAGCGTAATTATAATCATTTTTCTCCAAATAATCCAAGTGTTATATCAATGTAGAATTATTATCCAATAATGAGCAATAAGAAATGAACAATCACACACATACATAGTACACCAGTGTTTTACGTGGAAACCCAAATCGAGAGAAAACCTCAAAATGCTTTATCTTATATGTCTTGAAGAATTACATTCATTGGAAGCACCAACTTCCTTTATTTTCTGCTGCAACTGGAAGGAGGCTCCAACCCCCTAGTTTCTCAGGCTACAACCTAAGGGAAGCTCCAACTCCCCAATTCTCTAGCAACAACTAGAAGGAGGCTACAACCCCCTATGTTCTCCGACTACAACCGGAAGGTGGCTACAACCACCTATCCTTGCCCCGTCAAACCGCCTTGAAGTAGAAGTAGAATGATGGAACCACTGTCACACTATCACTGTGAGATATACCGCTATA
>ML831349.1:11607-24371 GCA_009831015.1 Picea engelmannii | reverse complement strand
AACTATGACTCATCAATATGTACCAACATCATCAACTATACACCTCATGTATGTGCCAACTCATCAACTACTTGTCTCAACCATGTACCCGACTTGTACCTCAACCAAAATACCTCATCAATTTCATCATCCAAATATGATTTGTAACTTTGTAATAGACCTGGTGTATATGATCACATACCTACAAACCTTCCTTAACTTGAACAACAAGAGACTATAATTTTCATCAAACGTTTCTTTAGCCTCACAAGACTAGTTTTGGATTAGTCAACAACCCTAACTTGAAATAATCATAACTTTTTACCTGTAATGAATAAATATCTGAAACTGATAAACAATGTTCTTCAGTGTGTTGTATGCAATTCCTCCAGGTTTCACTACTTGGAACCTCTCAGAAAAGGAGTTATGGAAAAAATGACACACCTTGCTGAATTTTGGCTTATTCTAGAGAGAAACCTTGTAGAGCGTGCCCTGCATGGAATATTTGTTGAATTGATCTGAAACTTAGAACACATCATTAAAAGAATTTATCCTTCCTTGAATTTCGGCCTTATTTTCTTCACTTTCCTCATAAATTCGGCTTAGATATCCTTTGGTTACCTCAGACACCTATAGGTATTCAATATGCTCAAGTGTGTCTTAAATGAGAGAGCCTTGCCTCTTATTTATACTCTCCAAGTAGCTTCCTTAAAAACATCTTCTAGGTCACTTTGCCCACTTTCCTTGTTTTAGGCTTAACCCAATTCTAATTTATACATTAAATTTATTATTGAATTAATTTATTTTGTATTCACTTTGAATTATAGTACACTCATCACTTCACTTTATTATTTAACTTTTAAAATATCTTAAACCACTTTGACTACTTTGACCTTTTGGGGCTTCTAGATGACATATGAGGGTCCTCCAATTTCGTAAGGTCATAACTCTCAAACCATGAGGAGTTATGTGACATTCCACATACCACCAAAAATGGAATGGCATTTAATATCCATATAGAATAGTATTACCTAAAAATATATCAAAACTCATACCGTTATCCATCAAACAAACTTGGGTCCATTACCCAAACCTGGGTTCTCCAACTTCTCATGGCCATAACTCTCTAACCATGAGGAGTTATGTGAAATTCCACATACCACTGGAAATGGAATGATAAGCATTATCCATATAGGATAGTTACCCTGACAAATGTAGTGGCGTTCATCTCATTATTCCACAAATAAGCATGGGTTCTCTAACCATACTTCTAGGATAACTCAATCTACAAAGGGTCTTCCTGTGAGGGCTTTCACCATAAGGGGACAACTTTGGATTTCATCCATTTCTACTTATTATCAAACATGACAAGACAATAACGAGTCATCTTTACATCAAACAATCTTGGGTCCATTACCCAACCTTTTTGCTTCAGGGATTTCTTCAAGGGTTGACATCAATGACAACCAACCTTAATCAACAATCTTCCCCTTTGGCATTGATGGAAACTATTATCTCTCCAGGATTCCTTCTCAGGTTGTATCTTGAAGAAGCCTGGTAACATAAAGTGTAATTGTTTTTGTGTTTATGTTTATGTGTGGATCAAATGGGATAATTGACCTACTAGATTGTTATCAATATAGTCAAATGTATATAACCAAATGAGACAATGCTTTCAAGAATCAATGATCAGATAGATAGCTTAACTAGTGGGTGAAGAAGGTTATGCTTATCAACCAAATCATATGTATGATGGGTTGAATAAAGATAGCAGTGATTACTAATCAATCAATGTTTATGAATTGATGGGATGATAAGACAGTCACCAGCAATTAGACAAACACAGATCAATAACAACCATGAAAGTACAGGAAAAGAAAGAAATGGAAATCTGACATCAATAAATGAGAGAAACTTGTGATCTGTATTATATCATAAAGAAATTCTATTACAGAAGTAGTGTAGTATCAGTCTCTCCAGACTCGAACCCCTCGGTCTCTCAAAATTACAAGATTTATAGCCTTTACAAATAGTTTCCAGATCCTGAAAAATTGGATCTAGTTTGCTAACAATAGTAAATATATCACAATATTTCAAAAATAATGGATCTAGTCCATTTCTCAAAATCAACTTGTCTTCAACATCTTTGGTCTTCAACGACTGTTCAAAAACCCTGATGTGCCATGATAGGATGGTGTCTTCCTTCAACAACTGGATGATCTTCAACATCTATAATCGATATAAAATAACGTTAAAACCATTTCCTTTATATATGTTGTGAATATTTGAGTATATGTGACAAACTTTGAATAAATTGATGTAGATGATTGTATTTGAAATCCCCAATGATCACTTTTCTATCAAAAGTCTCTATCTCGAGCTTAAACTCTATCTTTCCCCTACTTCTGTGGTTTCATTGGCTTTATGGCCTGGGACAAGTGAAATTAACCACTGAAAGTCTTGTGATTCGGTGGCCAAGAATCCCCTTTGAAAATAGGCCAAGGTGTCGAAACTACAGATTACTCTATCGCAACCCATAATGTTGGCCATGATATTTGGTCTTGAATATTCAGGATCACTCTCTATCGATGGAGGAACAAGAACAAGATTTGTATATTGTATTGCAACAATGTTCCTACTAGGTTTCTCCCACCATTTTGCGTCTAGAGACCACCACTTGATCATTATTCCATGATGGGAAATAAAATTAGGCCCTCTCCATCTGGGGAAAAGTTCAAAGATGAAATTCCTCCAGAAGTATTAATTGCTATGTCTCCTGAAAGCGAACTTTCAAGACCTGGTGATCCACTTGCATCAAGGACCCTCAGTTTTGTAATGCTTTGCAAGTCATAGACTTGAATATAAAGGGTACGAGTATCTTCAACTGCCTCACCAACAACTAACCTTGTATAGCTCTAGTTTAAAGCAACCATCAAAAAGGCATGCACCATCTCCCTTAATACTACCATAGAACTTTGTAAACAAAACTTGCGCAGTACTAAATTTCCAATATCTATAGTCTGTAATATATAATTGGTCACCTTTTCCAAGTAGGGAAACACTGCTTTTGGGGCACTTTGTACAATTCTTACGAGATTCATAAGAGAAACTAGGTGGACAGGCGAATCAGAACCTGTAGTCCAGATTTGATTTTCAACAACATGCAAAAAACCTAACACATCTTCCTTTCCCAAACTTGTAAGAAGAGTCTCTCGTATTGTCATAGCCATCACTGGATTTGGTATAGAACCTGTCTTTGCAGATATTCCTCCACTTAGGCAGTCAATAAGAAGGAAAACATCACCAATCAAATGAGGTATATCTGAAGCAGTTTGTGATTGTTATGTATTCTCCATCCCTTCTGCTAGGAGTTTAGTTGTAGTGGCACTATGTCTGCCATTGATGGACATGACTAAATTGACAAGATAAGGAGCAACTGCGACAGCTAAATCTGATTAAACTAGGCTATGATACCAAACAGCTAATGCTGCACCCACAATTGTACGTGAAGCATTTGAATTTTGATTTGTTTCCCCAATCATAGTGCTCCAATCTTAAAAGATGTGATTTTAGGAAAACCTTTGAGGTCTGAGTAAACTGGTTTGTATAACAATACAAATCATCTCTAGCATAAGGGTTTCTTGCTCGGCTGTATTTGTTGATATTCGATGACATGGAAATCTTCACCAGCGTTCGGCTACTATTATTTAGTGTTGACACCTTCAAAATCTATTAATTTGGGCGTAAGATCCTTTAACCTCTGTGCATGGAACCTGAAATAATATGTTATCAATATGGCACTTGCAATCCCTGGCACTTGGTGGTGGTGTTAGATCATTAATGAGATGAATATCTCGATGTTTTCACTTAGCTTTCCGACTTGTGGATTAATTCATAACTTGACTCATGACATGGCTTTGTGTGTCAACCTATAGCTTGCATGGATAATCATGATACAACGCTGCCTTTTACAATTGTGACATGTAATAACAACACCTGTAAATATGAGTGAAGATATGACTATAAGATAATGGTATTAGACTCGGTGTTGTGCTTGACATGTGGAACCATTCCACAATAACACCAGTTCGAATAGATAACTACAAGGTAAAGGTATTGGGCTCGGATTCATTTGAATGCGTGGCATGTGGACTCGATTTATCTGTTGGTTTGTGGATATGGATTGACATATGGACTTTGTCCTATGCACGTGATAACTTAGGATTAGAATTAGAATTTGACACTTGAACACACACCTCATTAATTTGTGTCTTTGTAATGCAGGTTGAAGACAGAGTAACAATACTCTCAAGTAAACAAGATCAATAGGAGCTTTGTCAAGGTTGATTGGGAAATTGGAGATGTAAACATTTGCCAAAAAATTTATAAATGAGCGTATGGAAAAAACACTCCAAAATATACCAGTTCATTTTTTATCGCTAACATCTGGCTCCAACTGGGAGGAAGACCCCCCTGTGAGGTTTCCAAGAACCTAGTAGTTCCAGTTGCCTTTAGCATTGGGCATGGAGTTATCTGGATTTTAAAACTGATCCTTTTTTAACTTGTAGTGTGCCTATAGCCTGCTCTTCTTATTCAAGAAATCAACAACTGAACATAATCTATCTACTCATATGAAGAGCTTATTCTCCTACCCCTACTTCTAAGCAAATCTGAAACTTGGTCATGTAAATGTAGACTTCCATAACAACCATTGGAACAACTTCAAAACTGTGATGACCTGATCTCTATCACTGATTAATAGAAAGTAACTGAAAGATATCGACAATGATAAATAAACTTTCAGAAATACATACTCACCAGTGAATACTGATGAGTAAAGAAAATCTGAAAATTTCAGAGAATCAGAAATATATAACTCCATCAGAGCTGCCACAAGGTCTCTGAAAACAAGATCAGAAGAATTTTGATTCACAAAAAATAAATTTCCTTCTATGAATGTCTCTTTGCTTGCAAATAGATGTCTTCCTTGATAGTCTTTCTGTTGTCCCAACTGAGAATTGAAATAGTGTTGTTGTTGCTGGTGTTGCTGACTGCTTTCACTGATCTCAGTGTTGAATGTAGATAGCTCAACCTTTGTTGTAGATCCAAAACTGTCACACGCTGAAAAAATCTGCTCATCATCTTTTTCCCGATATCTGTTGTGATTTCCCTTTGTCTGCCAATCCAAAATTTGAAGGCTATCCTTAGTATTTGTTGCATATTTGAAACTGTCATCTGTTGATATGTTAATCTGTTTATTATCTTTTGAATTTCTGAAATGAATAATTTGTTCTTCATGACAATCTAAGACAGTAAATGCATTTGGTACGATGTCAAAATCATCTACACTAAGCTTGTCATTTTGTAGGTCACCAATCTCTTGGTCATAGGAAGAGGTATCTTTTATTACAGCAAACTTTTCATGAATGTTTAATTCCTTATTCAAAAAACTAAATTCATGAAAACATTCGGGATATAAAAATTCAGCTAAAAACTTTCCTTTGTAAAATAAATGAAATGCAGCATGAAAGTCTGCCAAGGAATTAATACTTGCATTTAGAAGAGATCGGCACCAGTCAAGAGAAATCCCCTTTAATGAATGCCTGAAAAGCTTAATTTGAACATCCTCATGTACAATTCCAAGCTGATGAATAAAGTCATGAAAATCCAGCAAGTATTCAGCTGGCACTTCACACTCTTCTCCTCGAAATCTAGGAAGACTATTTTCCCATTCAGCTTTACTAAGTACTGGATGAGGGTAACCAGAAATACTTGAAAAATCACAGAATGCATACCTCTTGTTCATTTCATACCAATGGAGTCGCCAACATATTTCTGAACAATAGAGTCACCATTGAATTTTTCCTTCATGGAGTCGCTAGATAGATGATTACAACCAAGATAATGTCTAATATTTTTCTATCATCAAAGGTTGGATCTATGTTGTCTCCCAAGGAAGCTAAGCTTCGATCTCCTCTCCCCGACAACGACACCAATTTGTTATCTCTCCAGGAGTCCTTCTCAGGTTGTATCTTGAAGAAGCCTGTTAACTTAAAATGTAATTGTTTTTGTGTTTATGTGTGTATCAAATGGGATAAATGGCCTATTGGATTGTGATCAAGACATTCAAATGTATATAACCAAATGAGACAATGCTTTCAAGAATAAATGATCGGATAGATAGCTTAACTGGTGGGTGAAGAAGGCTATGCTTATCCACCAAATCATATGTATGATGGGTTGAATAAAGATAGCAATGATTACTAATCAATCAATGTTTATGAATTGACAGGATGAGATGACAGTCACCATCAATTAGACAAACATAGATCAATAACAACCATGAAAGTACAGGAAAAGAAAGAAATGGAAATCTGACATCAATAAATGCGAGAAACTTGTGATCTGTATTATATCATAAAGAAAGTCTATTACATTAGTGTAGTATCAGTCTCTCCAAACTCGAACCCCTCGTTCTATCAAAATAACAGGATTTATAGCCTTTACAAAAAGTTTCCATATCCTGAAAAATTGGATCTGGTTTGCTAACAATAGTAAATATATCACAATATTTCAAAAATAATGGATCTAGTCCATTTCTCAAAATCCACTTGTCTTCAACATCTCTGCTCTTCAACAGTTGTTCAAAAAGCCTGATGTGTCATGATAGGATGGTGTCTTCCTTCGACAGTTGGATGATCTTCAACAACCATAATCGATATAAAATAACTTTAAAACCATTTCCTTTATATCTGTCGTGAATCTTTGAGGATATGTGACAAACTTTGAATAAATTGATTTAGATGATTGTATTTGAAATCCCCAATGATCACTTTTCTATCAAAAGTCTCAGTGTCAAGCTTAAACTCTATATTTCCCCTTCTTCTGTGGTTTTGGTGGCTTTCTGGCCTGGGACAGGTGGAATTAGACACCGAAAGTCTTGTGATTCGGTGGCCAAGAATCCCCTTTGAAAACCAGATAAGGTGCCAAAACTGTAGATTACTCTGTCGCAACCCATAATGTTGGCCATGATATTTGGTCTTGAATATTCAGGGGCACTCTCTATCGATGGCGAAACAAGAATAAGCTTTGTATATTGTACTGGAACAATGTTCCTACTAGGTTTCTCCCACCATGTTGCTTCTAGATACCACCACTTGATCATTAGTCCATGATGGGAAAATGCAACTAGGCCCTCTCCATCTGGGGAAACGTTCAAAGCTGAAATTCCTCCAGAAGTATTAATGGCTACATCTTCTGAAAGTGAACTTGCAAGACCTGGTGGTCCACTTGTATCAAGGACCTTTAGTTTTGTAACGCTTTGCAGGTCATAGACTTGAATAGAAAGGTTACAAGTATCTTCAACTACCTCACCAACAACTAACCTTGTATAGCTCTAGTTTAAAGAAACCATCGGAAAGGCATGCACCATCTCCCTTAATACTGCCATAGAACTTTGTAGACAAAACTTGCGCAATACTGAATTTCCAATATCTATAGTCTGTAATATATAATTGGTCACTTTTTCCAAGTAGGGAAACACTGCTTTTGGGGCACTTTGTACAATTCTTACGAGAGTCATAAGACTTCGAATAGTAGGCTTCCAATCATTGACCTGTATTTCCTCTGATCTGTAGACTTCAAATCATCATCTTTGCTCAACTTGCAGCTGGTTTGCATGGGACTGATAACTGGTTTGCAATCTTCCATTCCGAACCTCTTTAGCATTTCTTTGATATACTTGGTTTGAGATATAAATATTTCTTGGTTTCTTTGATGTATCTGAAGTCCCAAAAATAAGGATAGTTCTCCAAGTAATGACATTTCAAATTCATTATGCATATCTTTTGCAAATTTCTAGCTTAACTTGCCATCATCACTACCAAAAATAATATCATCAACATAAACTTCAATTAATAAAATATTACCTTCACTTACCTTGATGTAGAGGTTGTTGTCTGCACTTCCTTTTCTAAACCCTGCCTGCTACAGATACTTATCCAGTCTAGAGTATCATGCTCTAGGAGCATGTTTTAGACCATACAAGGACTTTTCTAATTTACACACATAATCTACGTTCTCTGACAGCTGAAATCCTTCTGGTTGTTCAATGTAGACTTCTTCTTCAAGTTCCCCATTCAGAAAAGCTGATTTTACGTCCATATGATAAACTTTAACATTTTTGGAGCATGCATAGGCTAAAAGAAATCGGATTGCTTCCATTCTAGCAACTGGGGCAAATGTCTCTTCAAAGTCAATTCCTTCAATCTGTGCATATCCTTTACATACCAATCTAGCTTTTCTCCTTGTAACTTGTCCATCTTCATTTAATTTATTCCTGAAAACCCATTTTGTGTCGATCACATTCTTATTCTTTGGTCTTAGAAACAGTTCCCAAGTGTCATTTTTCTCTATTTGATCCAATTCTTCATTCATGCCCTTATTCCAAAATGCATCCTTGTTGGCTTCTCCAAAACAATTTGGTTCAATTGTAGATAAGATTGCTAGGTGTGTTTGTTCTTGTGAATGGATTTTTCTTCTAGTCTCAACTCCTGCATCTTTGTTTCCAATAATCTGATCTAAAGGATGATTCTTTTGTACTCGTTTGCTAGGTGTCTTTCGAGATACTTGTTGAACTTGCTCTTCTTTTTCTGTCGAATTATCTTCATCTTCCTCTTCTACTTCATCTTCTTTGAAAAGTTGTTCCATTGATTTGTTTTCTTCTTCCTTTGATTCAGGTCTACCTAACGTTGATGCTTTCCACAACTTTGTTCAATCTTAGATTGTAACACTTGTACGCTTTCCTTGTACTTGAGTAACCAACAAGTAATCATTTGTCCACACGAGAGTCAAACTTTACCATTTTGTCATATTCTCTTTTGATGTAGCATTTGCTTCCAAAAACTATGAAGTGTTTCACATTTGTTGTTCTTCCTTTCCATAGCTCGTAGGGAGTTTTATCAATGTTGTTTCTGAGCATTAATCTGCTTTGAATGTGAACTTTTGTATGCACTTCCTGTGTCCAAAATATATCTGTCAATTTGGAATCGATTAACATTGTTCGAGCCATTTCCTGTACTATCATGTTCTTTCTTTCAACAACTCCATTTTGTTGAGGTGTCCTAGCAACAAAGAATTGCCTTTTTATTCCATGACTATTGCAGTAGTCCATAAATTCTTTTGAAGTGAAATCTCCTCCATTATCAGATCTCAAGTATTTGATTCTTGAATCCATCTCATTTTCAACTATTTCCTTGTAGATCTTGAATTTTTCAAAAGATTTTGACTTGTTCTTGAGAAATCAAACTACAGTCACTCTTGTATAATCATCAACTAATAACATAAAGTATCTCTCACCTTTTAAGCCCTTTGTTGTAGTTGGTCCAACTAGATCAGTATGCACAATTTCCAGTGGTCTTGTTGTTGAATATTCCTTTGATTTGAACCTGGTCTTTGTTTATTTTTCTTGTTGACAATGCTTGCATAAAGTGTTGGTTGGTTTCATGATCTGGGGCATTTCTCTGACTGCTTCTCTTTTGTTGACTTTGACAAGGTTATCAAAATGCATATGACCCATTCTTCTATGCCATAGCCAACTTTCATCTTCCTTTCCTAGACAAAACTTTTCATTTCCAATTTCACTTAACACATATATGTTGTTTAAAGTTCTTGCAGCTGTAAGGACCAATTTCCCTGAACCTTCTCTTCTTATCTCACACTTTTGTGAATCAAAAGTAAATTTATGACCTTGGTCACACATTTGACTCACACATAGAAGATTGTGTTTCATATCTTCTACCAGTAGAACATTTTGTGCCTTTTTATTCTTGTTCTCAATTCGGACTGTGCCTTCTCCAATGATTTTGGATGAATTATCATTTCCAAAGGAGACTGATCCATTTCTTTCCTTTCATAATGTAAGAAATTTGTCTCTATCACCTGTCATGTGTTTTGAACACCCACTGTCAACACACCAACCGTGTTTCTTCTACTTAGCTGGTAGAGCGACTGTGCATTCTTCATTGCTATATTGATCTTGCTTTCTTATCTATGTCGTTTTCTGAGGTTCTTGTCTGTGACTGTTGTTATTCTGTTGAGGTTCTTTAGGAGGGACTGTCATTCTGAAATTTTTGGCCATGTGTCCAAAATTGTTACATTTGTAACATTCCACTTCAGTGCTCGAAGATTCAAACCTGTTGTAACTTCTTCTTTTTGTTTCACTAGGTATTCTTGAGTAACCCCCTTATGTATGGCTCTCAAATTTGTTATTGTTCATGTAATTAGCTCTGCAATTCATAGTTTTATGTCCAAAATTATTACATGCATAACATAAACCAAAAACTATAGTTTGATACCTGGGAGTTGAACATCTTCTGAAGGAAGGTGCTCTTATGAATCCTTCTTCTTCTTGAAGCCTATCTGTCTATTGTTTATTCTGAAATCTGAATCTTCTTGGTGGAGGAGTGTCCCTGTAATCTTCCTTGTACATCTTCCTATCCCCTTTGATTGTTTCTACGTAGCTTTTTGGATTTGTTTCTTGCTCTGTTGTTTTGGATCTTGATCCCTTTTCTGTCTGATTGTATCCAAGTCTAGACTTGTCAAGATGATATTTTTTACCGTTAATAATTTCATCCAGAACTTTTGAGCTATTCTGCATATTTTTCTTTTGAATATCCTTTCTTAGTGTGACAATATTTTCTTCCAAGTTTCCAATGATCTTGTCCTTTTCTTCTAGTTGTTCTTTGAGTGCTTCTTCAATTATTTTATCTTATTCTATTTGAACCTTCTATCTTGTGATCATTTGTTCTAGTTCTCGAGTGTCATTTTTCTTGTCTAGTTCTACTTGTAGTTTCTTGTTTTTCTTCTTTTCTCTTCTAACAACTTCTATGGCACACATTAATTATTCTCGATAGTCAACTTCTACCTCTTCAATTTCATATTCGACTTATTCATATCATTCTTCGGCTTCTTTATATTCTTCTTCGGAGTCTTCTTTGTCAGAATCTTTTACTTCCATGAATAGAACTCTTCCTGTCTCACTGTCACTGATTTCATCTTCATCTGATGATGAGATGTCTTCTTTGATGCATAAGATTTTCTTGAAATCTTTCTTTGTAGTTCTTTTGTCTTTATATGTGTGTTTGTCTTTTGAGTAACCTTCATCATTTATCTTTTTCTTATGAGGACATTTGTTAGAAAAATGACCAACACCATCACAATTAAAACAAATTAAAGGAATCTAACCTCTATACCTACCATTGGTTCCCTTGTTCAATCTTTTGACAAATTTGGCCACTTCTTCATCATCTTTCGAGACGTCGGTGTTGATGCTATATTCTTCTTGTTCATTTTCCTTTTGCTTTGATCTTTTGGATTCTTTGAAGGCTGCTTATTTTACATCTGGATTTTCCTATTCAGTTCTCATTTCCTATGCTGTGAAGATTCCATGCAGTTTATCCATGCTTATTGAGTTCAGATCCGATCTTTCTTCTAGTGTTGATATCTTAGGGTTGAATCTCATAGGAAGATATCTCAGTACATTTTGAACAATTACAGATTCTTTGATTTCTTCTCCCAATCCTATGATTGCATTCATTGTTTCATCAACTCTTAAGAAGTAGGCTGCAATATTCTCATCTTCCTTCATTTTTAGTTGTTCGAACTGACCTCTGTAAGTTTGAAGTTTTGTTGCTTTGAATTTGGTATCTCCTTCATAAATATTTTGAAGCTTGTCCAAAATATATTTGGTGGATTTACAATGTGCAACTTTGGTGAATATTATTTCACTAAGACCATTCAAAAGTGCATTTGTATCTTTGGAATTGTTCTGACCAAGTTTCACTACTTTGTCATTTGTTGGTGGATTTGTTGGTACTTTGTATACATCTACAATTGATTGTCAAATTTCAAGCCCAAGTGCTTGTATATATTTCTTCATCCTTATGCTTCAAAAAGCATACTTATGTCCATCAAAGTGTGGTATTCCATTTTTATATGAGTTGGTACTCTCCATGATCTACCTTTCAGTGGTTAAACTGATTTTTGAAGGAACTTGCTCTGATACCAATTGTTGGATTACTGAGAGGGGGGGTGAATCAGTAATAGCGTAATTATAATATTTTTTCTCCAAATAATCCAAGTGTTGTATCAATGTAGAATTATTATCCAATAATGAGCAATAAGAAATGAACAATCACACACATACATAGTACACCAGTGTTTTACGTGGAAACCCAAATCGGGAGAAAACCACGGAATGCTTTATCTTATATGTCTTGAATAATTACATTCATTGGAAGCACCAACTTCCTTTGTTTTCTACTGCAACTGGAAGGAGGCTCCAACCCCCTAGTTTCTCAGGCTACAACCTGAGGGAAGCTCTAACTCCCCAATTCTTTGGCAACAACCAGAATGAGGCTACAACCCCCTATGTTCTCCGGCTACAACCACCTATCTTTTCTCGTCCAACCGCCTTGAAGTAGAAGTAGAATGATGGAACCACTATCACACTATCACTGTGAGATATATCGCTGTAAACATGTACCAATAAACATGAACCATGCATCAACCTTTAATCAACCTGTACCATAAACAAGTGCATCAACCATGCACCAACCTGTACCAAACAATATGCAATCAACCTGTACCATAAACAAGTGCATCAACCATGCACCAACCTATACCAAATAATCTGTAATCAATCTGTACCATAAACAAGTGCAACCATCCATGTACCAAGTATGTACCAATCATGTTTCAAGTACTCATAAACTATGACTCATCAA
>ML831349.1:0-11557 GCA_009831015.1 Picea engelmannii | reverse complement strand
TAAACTATGACTCATCAATATGTACCAACATCATCAACTATACACCTCATGTATGTGCCAACTCATCAACTACTTGTCTCAACCATGTACCCAACTTGTACCTCAACCAAAATCCCTCATCAATTTCATCATCCAAATATGATTTGTAACTCTGTAATAAACCTAGTGTATATGATCACATACCTGCAAACCTTCCTTAACTTTAACAACAAGAGACTAGTATTTTCATTAAATGTTTATTTAGTCTCATAAGACTAGTTTTGGATTAGTCCACAACCATAACTTGAAATAATCATAACTTTGTACCTGTAATGAATAAATATCTAAAAATGATACACAATGTTATTCAGTGTGTTTTATGCAATTCCTCCAGGTTTCACTACTTGGAACCTCTCAGAAAAGGAGTTATGGAAAAAATGGCACACCTTGTTGAATTTTGGCTTATTCTAGAGAGTGAACTTGTAGAGCATGTCTCACATGGAATATTTGTTGAATTGATCTGAAACTTAGAAAGCATCATCAAAAGAATTTATCCTTCTTTGAATTTCGGCCTTATTTTCTTCACTTTCCTCATAAATTCGGCTTAGATATCCTTTGGTTACCTCAGACACCTATAGGTATTCAATATGCTCAAGTGTGTCTTAAATGAGAGAGCCTTGCTTCTTATTTATACTCTCCAAGTAGCTTCCTTAAAAACATCTTCTAGGTCACTTTGCCCACTTTCCTTATTTTAGGGTTAACCCACTTCTAATTTCTCCACTAAATTTATTATTGAATTAATTTATTTTGTATTCACTTTGAATTATAGTACACAGATAACTTCAATTTATTATTTACCTTTTAAAATATCTTAAACCACTTGGACTACTTTGACCTTTTGGGGCTTCTAGTTGACATATGAGGGTCCTCCAACTTCGTAAGGATATAACTCTCAAACCGTGAGGAGTTATGTGACATTCCACATACCACTAGAAATGAAATGACATGTACTATACATATAGAATAGTATTACCTGAAAATATATCAAAACTCATACTGTTATCCATCAAACAAACTTGGGTCCATTACCCCAACCTGGGTTCTCCAACTTCTCATGGCCATAACTCTCTAACCGTGAGGAGTTATGTGACGTTCCACATACCACCGAAAATGGAATGATAAGAACTATCCATATAGGATAGTTTCACTGACAAATTCATTGGCATTCATCTCATTATTCCACAAAATAAGCATGGGTTCTATAACCATACTTCTAGGATAACTCAATCTGCAAAACATCTTCTCGTGAGGGCTTTCACCATAAGGGGACCACTTTGGAGTTCATCCATTTCTACTTATTATCAAACATGACAAGACAATAATGAGTCATCTTTGCATCAAACAATCTTGGGTCCATTACCCAACCTTTGTGCTACAGTGCTTTCTTCAAGGGTTGACATCAATGACAATCAACCTTAATCAACAAAATGTACAAAACTATAAAATTGCAGAGTGAAAGACTCGCTAGAATGGTGGAAACTTATCTCTGAGAAGAGATGTGATGGCTACGCTCATTCGCAATAAGATGATCATTACAATGAGGCTCTAAAGGACTTCTTAACATAAATAAAATACAAAAACATAACCCCGGAAGATGAAAATCCAACAATTTTGTAGACATCATTTTGGGTAGTTTGGTGTATCAACTTCCTGGGGGCGTAACTTTGGCATACAATCTTTGTTTGGGGTGAACGATAGATTTTTGGAAAGGTATCGATGAGGAGCTTAATTTTGGCAGCTCAATGAGAGACATAAGATATCATTAAGGTTCCCTATCATGAAAAAGTGTCATTTAGGCCCTCAAAATGGCCCTGGAAGTTTAGGAACCGAAAAATTGCTAAAAATAGTAAATTTCCAACAAACTATTTTGAGCCATTTGGAATAGGTGGGTGGCCACAAATATCCACCTAGATCAATGGGACATGTGTTGGAACCGCTCTTTTGAAATCCGACACGACGTCTGTGTCATTGTGGATGTCATAGGGTTTCAAGACCATTTCAAAACCCGATAGCTACCGATGACCGTCGCAAGAAACATTGGCATGAGATCGAAGCTTGCTAAATATTTGGTGCGTTGGGATGGGAAATTTTTCGGCGACATTGTCTAGGTTTTCTAGGTTTGCCCATCTATGTTTTTTCATATCTATGTATGCTCGACCATGTAAGCATGGGAAACTTGACGTTTTAATGTTAAAAGAGAGGATCATGTTCCAAAATC
Source organism: Picea engelmannii (assembly GCA_009831015.1). Lineage (NCBI taxonomy): Eukaryota > Viridiplantae > Streptophyta > Pinopsida > Pinales > Pinaceae > Picea > Picea engelmannii. The sequence goes on along the minus strand of ML831349.1, from coordinate 9,300 downwards.
TCTTGGATCTCTCATATGTCTCTCCATTGTAAATGTGGATGAACGTACACAAATAATATATAGCTAGCAAAAATACATACACAGTTTGCAAAGAAATGATAAAAGAGAGAAATAGGAGAGAAAGAATGGAATAATTATATTAACCAAATGAATGAATTATAATTTACAAAATATATACTCTGTATAAATCAACTAATGCACACTGGAATAGAATACAATGTGCCATAGTGGTGGTCTAGATTGACATGGACACACACTGACAATTACGGGAGTAAACTGCCACCTAGTATGATTTAACTAGTCTCTCATTCCTTAGTTAACTAACTAAAACATAGTGAAGTGACGAGGAGATCAAGGAATCATGAGTAATGTGCTAGTCTGGTGATAATACCAAGGACAATTTGCATTAGTTGGTGATGATCTCAATGTTGCATGGTGATGAAACCAATGTGACATCTAGAATCCACTCAACTAATCAAACTAAAGTGTGAACTTAAGGGAAGATTATCCTAGAATGTAGGAAAAGAAATATTCTCCCTAAAATATAGGAGACTTAATAATGACTAATAAACATAGGGAAAACCTTAGGAAAAATAAATCCTAGGTGTGTGTGAAGTATCTCCAACACCCCCCCTGAACATCACTATGGTGAAAATAAAGAATGGGTCCCAAAAACGAGGCCATGTTAGGTACCCAAATACAAAATATACATTGAAATAAATGAGAAAAGAGGGGAAACCTCATGGGAAAAATCACCCCCTCAAAGTACAATGTATGTAAAAAAATAAATGACAGTTGTTTGGAAACTGTTTCCTTCACTCAAATATGACTGCTCAGAGAATGGAACTTCTACTCATTGAATGTCTTGCTGAAGATGTCTGCAGTTTGTTTTGCTGAAGGATAGAACTACAGGTCGATGATCCCCTCATGTACTAATTCTTGGATGTATGCATGTGGATTTCTATGTGCGTCGTCCACTGCCTATCAATTGGATCTCTGGAGAACTTCAAAGTGCTCTGGTTTTCACACCAGATGATGATCGACCGATGAAACTGAGTGCCCAACTCAATGAGAAAATATTATATCCACATAGACCGAATGGTTATGATAACTGCCCTGTAACAAACATAAATATATATAATATGTAAATATAAATAACTAATAATTAATTATGAAGAGACATGACATATGAAAGGTCATGTCTCTTATGAAAGGGCACCCCTGTGTGGGATATATATATACGAGACCTCATTCCTCATTTGTAATCATCTTATTCATTTTTATATAATTATTATTAAATGCATTTACTATCCTTAAATGAATTATTGCATAGTGTCCTATTTATATTGGATATTTACATAGTGAACCAACTTGGTTCACCACAGTGGTATCAGAGCTTAGTTCTGATCTGGCTTTTGGCCACACTAAATTTAATCAAAGTTTCTTTGATCGGAGATCGTTGATCACAATCAGCCTTTGGCCATTTAAAGTTAAGAATTTCGCTGCAAATTGAAGTTTTTCCTTCCAGACGAGCAAGAAAGGTGAAAATTATTCCATTATCAATCATAGTTTCTCTGATTTCCTGGTTATTGACAAGATCAGGCCTTTGGCCCTTAAATTTCAAGATTCGATTGAAGAAAAAATTACTTGACTACAAAAATCTGAAGATAAAGAAATCAGCAAAACGTTACAGAATCAGCCTTTAGCCATTTTAAGTTAAGAATTAATCGACTGCAACAAAATTATAAATAAATAAATAAATAAAAATTACAAATCCATACAATCCATACAAGAAAGAAGCAAGGCCACTGACCTTGTTGCAATCTATACCACCATCAGAATTATGCAAATCCACCATACGAATTGAGTTAATTAAAATAATACTTACCCTTTCGTACATTGTCGTACGAATGCAAAATTAATTGCAGCCAACAATTTTAAATCATACAATTATACCGTCCAATTTTAAATTAAATTGCAGCAGCACTATCATTTCATCTGCATGACACCTCAGTGATATCTCAATAGAACTTGTGGTCATTGTTCAGAAATTGATCACAGAATCCCTACCAACCATAATACATGTACTTACTAGCAGTATAAAAAGAAAAAAAAATTACGTCAGCAACAATCAGCCACCAACCATTGTACTCTCCCCTTCAGCCACAAATTACCAGCCATCATATCTGTCATATTCCGTACGAGTTGACAAAATCATACAACCAAATTAATTTCTACTGGCACTGCATTCACTATTTAAAAATTTCCTACAGCCGCTTCGTACCACCTCTGTGCCATTTGCAAATCAATCGTATTGTACATAAATCATTGGGAAAAAAAGAAAAATTGTTATGTTTGTCCGTACAGCAGTTCCACACATTAAAATTGTATCAGCCCGTCCACACCTCCACTGCCAAACATGTTCGTACATTATGTTGACCAATACATCCGTACACAGATCAGTACTCACTACCACTGCCGTTGACCATCAACAATTTTCGTCATGTTCTATGCGTACAGCCTACGATTTAAAAAAAAAAATTATTGCCTGGCCATCCATACGGGCGCGACCGTACCATATCAATTATCGGCGCAGCACATTAAAGTTGACTTAATCACTATTGAAGTTGACATAATCACTATTGAAGTCGACTTAATCACTATTGAAGTTGACATAATCACTATTGAAGTCGACTTAGTATTATGAAAGTGGATATTTATTTTCATAAAGTTATGACAAGTATTATTTAAAATGGGATAAAGGTTGTAAAATAAGAAAAGAAGTTAAAAAAAAAGGAAGGTGATAATCTGAAGTAATATAAAGTCAAAAAGTTCATATTAAATTACTTTTTATTAAAAAGAGGAAAAGGATAAAAAAAAAAAAAGGAAAAGGTGATAAGTGAATATATTATTATATTTTATAAATCAATTATATAACTTTTAAGGAAAAGAATAAAAAGGATAAAGGATTAAAAAAAATATAAGGGGCAGTATTATTAAAAAGGGGTTATAAAGTAAAAAGAATCATATATATATTAAAAATGGGTTATAAAGTAAAAAGTATATATATATATATATATATAAGGGTGAAGTATAATTTTCGTTGAAGGGTTAAGTTTAGAAGATAAAAAGGATAATTTGAAAATGATGGAAGATAAAAAGGATAATTCGAAAATGACGAAAGGAAGATTTAGTTATGAAGGTTTTCCAACCATATGTTGCGGGTTTTCGACATTAAAAGGAAATATTCAAGGAAGAGAGGTAAACATTGTTATTAGCTTGGACTATAATGCAAATTATATGAATATTGATGTGGCAAATCAATTATTAATTCTAGAGACAAATATAATTAGAAAGGAAGATTATTTTTGAATTAAGGAGTTACAAGTGATGATTGATGAATATGAGTATATATCTCAATTCTATGTTACAACTATGTATCAAGAAGAAGTTGACATCATCATCGGATTACCCTGGTTTAAAAGTCTAGGTACCTTCATACTAAACATGGAGAAAAAGTTTGTGACATTCCCCTATAAGGAGAAAATGATAAAAATAACAAGACACCACATCGGAGCTAGATTATGTAACACTAGAAGACTTTAACGATATCTCAGAAGTCATACTTCAAGAAAATAAAAAAAGCAATGCAAAGAATGCAAAAAGAATTTGATGAAGTTATCAAGGATAAAAGCGAAGAAATTTCTCGTATAAAAGAACACAGTAAAAAACTACTTACACAGATCAAGAAGTCAAAGGTTTGAAAACAATGTGTTCAGAGGTTGGAACAAGAGAATCAAGGACGCGAGAAGAACCTATCAGAAAAAAATGAAGAAAATTCTCATTTGAAAAGCCTCAATCACGAGCTACTAGAAAAAATCAGAAAATTAAAAGAAGAGAAACTTGAAAATCCATACATTAAAGCTCAAGAAGATGTCATTCCAGTTGAATAAAAAACATATAAATATGTTGGAGTACAAATGATGGAAGATCCAGGTAAAATTACTAATCAAAATTCAGCCATTATCAAGGAAACATCGTCGCATGAAGAAAATCATATATCAAAGTCAAAAGAATAAAATGCTACAAGTATGATAAGGGGAAATCATGTTATGAGAACTCCCTCTTGACATTCAAATCATAAGAATATATATATTAACCAGTTGGAATATCAATATTATCCAAAACGAGAACCCTACAAACACCCAGTTTCGCCAAAGATCGAACTAGGGTGGGAAGATTCTTTCACAACTCGACATTAATTCTCAAATCTTCGTCACTCATATCGTCTGATATCATCAATATTAACAACACCAAAAACAGAGAGTCATGCGAAGACATTGCAAGCCAGAATGAAGAAGTAAGCCTCTCCATAAACATGATTTGAGGACAAAGCATTTCTAGGGGGAAGGCAATGTAACAAACATAAATATATAATATGTAAATATAAATAACTAATAAATAATAATTAATTATGAAGAGACATGACATATGAGAGGTCATGCCTCTTATGAAAGGGCACCCATGTGTGGGATATATATACGAGCCCTCATTCCTCATTTGTAATCATCTTATTTATTCTTATAAGATTATTATTAAATATATTTACTATCCTTAAATGTGTGTATTATCCTATTTATATTGGATATTTACATAGTGAACCAACTTGGTTCACCACATACCCCTTTATACTCTTCCTCTGTTGAATATAGAGAAATAGAATCTTGCTTCTTTCTCGACCAACATATGGGCTCAGAACCCAGAATGAGTGAGTAACCAGATGTGGACTTGTGATCAATGTTATCGCCATCCCAATTAAAATCAGTGAACTATATGAGATCCAATGTAGAGTGTGTTGCATAGTGAATCCCAAAGGTGATGGTGCCCTGTACGTGTCGAAGGATACACTTTACATACTTCCAATCTAGCTCATGTGATTATTGCATGAAGCTAGAGACTACTCCAACTTCATAGGAGAGGTTTGGTGTGGAGTGTGCAAGATATAAAAACTCCCCACTAGTTGTATGTACAGTGTGTTTTCCACCAATGAAGTGTCTCTGCCATCCTCAAGTCTGACTCCTGAAAGGAAGGGAGTCGGGGCAGACTTATAGTCTGTCATGTGAAATATCTTGAGTAGATCTCGTGCATACTTGGCTTGAGACATTTTAATGTCTGATGCATCCTAACTGATCTCGAGTTCAAGGAAGAAATGTAGAGGACCCATGTCCATCATCAAGAAATTGTCATGCAGAATCCTCTTGACTACAGTAATCGTTGAAGTCGAGCAACTGATGATCAAAAAATCATCAACATATAGAACTAGGAGTATAATTGAATCAACCATCATGAGGATGTAAACATTCAGGTCTGACTTAAAACATACAAATTTTTCTGACTGTAGGTAGGATTCCGTCTTGGCATACCATGCCCTCGGGGCCTGCTTGAGGCCATAAAGAGACTTCTTTAGTCGACAGACCAAAGATGAATCTTGCATGAAGCCTTGGGGTTGTTCCATGTATATCTCTTTAGAGAGATCTCCGTGAAGAAATGCATTCTTCGCATCCATCTGATGGACTTCCCATCCCTTGGATGACGCAATGGAAAGTGTCAAATGTATTGAATCCATCTTCGCTACTCGAGCAAATTTCTCGTCATAGTCAATGTCATGCACCTGCTGAAAGCCTTTGGAAACTAACATGGGTTTGTATCTGCTAACCTGTCTATCTGCTACACTATTTGTCCTATAGACCCATCTGCACCTGACAAGTTTTCTTCTTGTAGGAAGGGGAACCAGATCCCAAGTCTGGTTCTCGAGGATGGAGTTGTACTCATATTGCATGGCGAATTCCAAAAATGGATTCTCGGCATCCTCGACATAGGACTGTGGATCTGAAGACTAAAACAAGAAAACATTCCTGAGTGGCATTAGTTCAGTCACAATGAGTGCAAGAGGAGGTTCCTCGAAATGATATCAAGTCCTAATGGTATCAGTTGGATCCCCAACAATATCTCATGCATCCTAAAGAGTAGTCTTGGCCCACTTGGGCCTCGGCTCTGGCTCCGCAACTGAATATGCATGCACTGATTCTGCATATGACTATAGTGACTCGGTATCTTAATCATCTTAATCCTCTGAATTAAAACTATCATCTGAAGAAGAGTCGACATGTGCATGCTCATCATCTCTGATAAGTGGAAGAACAAAATTTTCTGCATGCGGTTGTTGAGGTACATGTGAGATACTTTCCTCGAATTGGAAACTTTGCTCAATGATGAGACAGTCTGAGGAAAGATCAATGAGTCTGTATCCCTTTTCATCGTCGGGGTTTCCAACAAATATACACTTTGTGCTATGTGGATCAAGTTCCTTCCTCTTCTCATATGGAATCTTGGCCCATGCACGAGAACTGAATATATGGAAGTGGGTCACTTCCGGTTTGAGGCCACTCCAAGCCTTGTAGGGGGTCTTATCCTTGAAAGATCTATGGGGAGATCTATTTTGGATGTAGGTTGCACAATTAAGTGCTTCATCCCATAATATTTGTGGAAGTGACTTTTCATGTAGCATGCAAGATGCCATCTCTTTTAGAGATCTATTTTTTCGCTGAGCAACTTCTTTTTGTTGCAGAGTATAAGGAACCATGTGCTGTAACTAAATCTTGGCCTCATGAAAAATATTTTGTATCTCATGGTTGACATACTCTCCCTCGTTATCTTTTCATAGGACTTTGATCTTCTTTCCTAACTATGTCTCAACAAGGGATTTGAAATCTTTGAGGTGTTGAAAGACCTCTGATTTTTTCTTGAGAAAGAAAATCCATGTGAAGCGTGAGAACTCATCAACAAAAATGAGCACATATCTTGCTTTACTGATTGATGGATGCAGAAAAAGGGCCCATAAGGTCACTATGGATAAGATCCAAAGGAAAGGAATCCTTCTAAGTATTTTCTTTGTCGAATTTATCTTGAGGGTGTTTTCCAAGAACACATCCCTCACAAATTCCTTTGGAGAAGTGGATGCCAAGTAGACCATCAACCATTCCTTTCTTTCTAATATGTTGCATATATCTTAAATTTAAATTTCTGAACCTTTTGTGCCATATCCTACTACTTTCATTAGCATGGGTAAGCAGTAATGCAGAATCTGGTTCAATAAATTCAAAAAATGTGTAGAGTCTGGATTGATGATTTACCTCACCAGTAGCAACCCTGGAATTGGTTTGCATGTCATATATATCCATTGCATTAGGTTTGAATATTAATCTCTTTTTGGTGTTGTATTTTTTCATATGATACACAGATAGAATATTGACGGAGAGTTTGGAAACGTGTAGCACATTCTCGAAAGTCTCATTTGTGTGTTCAATTCTTCCTTTGTTAGTGACCTTGACCTGAGATTTGTCCCCCATCGGAATAGGAGGACCTTTTCATGCAAACAATGAAGAGTATACTTATTTTGTGGCCTCCATGTGGTGTGATGATCTTGAATCTACAATCCAAGCATTGGGAGAGGAGTTGATGGAAATCAAACCATGCCTAGAATTACCTTTCTTGGGATTTTTATCTTCTGGATTCTTCTTCTTGGCACCCTTGAGCATGTGATCTCCAAGGTTTTTTTTTTGAAGTATTTGGGCCATTTTATCTACCTGTTTCTTCATACATGTGGATTTTGAATGGAATCCTTTATAGAAGTAAGTGCATTTTCGCCTTTTCTTCCCTTTCCACCTTTGGATCCGGAGGCATCGTTGAAGGGTTTTGAGTACCCTTCCTTATTTGGATTTGCATGTTCTTTCCTTTTGTCTTTGTCTTTAGATTTATTATTTGGATTATTTCTACCATCTTGTACATCAAGTGCATGCACCTTTGGGACTTTAATTTTTCCCATGTTGATAAGCTTCTTCTACTCTTGTGTCAGAGATTCAATAAAGACCTCAAGAGAGGGAATATTCCAAGTGGATCCAGAGGCAAGCTTAACTGAATGAAATGTGAATACAAACAATGAGTATTACGGACCAAGTTTGGACAGAATGGTAAGAACCATTTGTTTCTCCTCCTTAGATTTATCAACCCCATAAGCCTTGAGTTGCAACAACAAATCCTTATATTTGGTAAAGAAATATTGGAGATTGTTGAAGGTTTTTTTATCCAAAGTGAGAAATTACACCTCAAGCATGTGTCCCCTCATCTCGTCATGTTTTCCAAAAATACCTTCCATGGTGGTCCAAGCTTCATTGTGGGTTTTACAGGAGGATATGTGAAAGAGGAGTTCAGGAGAAATGAGATTGAAAATAGTTTTAAACACTTCATCCATTCGATTCATATACTTGGATTTTTTTATGGCTAATGTGGGTTTAGTCTCTATGTCTATGTTTAACCTTTATAATCCTCTTCTTCGAAGATGCACTATCATCTTTTCCTTCCATGCAAAGAAATTGTACGGTGTAAGAATGAATTATTTTGGAAATTTCATTTTTCTATTGTCTTCAATCTTTGGTACCTGCAAAAAGAATCTGGTGTGTCTTTTTCCTAGCAATATTTTAGCTCTGATACCATGTAAATGTGGATGAACCTACACAAATAAGATCTAGATATAAAAAATACATACACAGTTTGCAGAGAAATGAGAAAAGAGAGAAACAAGAGAGAAAGAAGGGAAGAATTTTATTAACCAAATGAATGAATGATAATTTACACATGATATAGTCTATATAACTCAACTAATGTGCACTGGAGGAGAATCCAATGTGCCATAGTGGTGGTATAGAGTGATTTGGACACACACCGTAAGTTATGGGAGTAAACTTCCACCTAGTTTGAGTTAACTAGTCTCTCAGTCCTCAGTTAACTGACTGAAACGCAATGAAGTGAGGAGGATATCAAGGAATCATGAGTAATGCACTAGTCTAGTGATAATCCCAAGGACAATGGGAATTACTTGGTGATGATCCCAATGTTGCATGGTGATGAAACCAATGTGGCATCTAGACTCCACTCAACTGATCAAACTTAAGTGTGAACTGAAGAGAATATTATCCTAGAACGTAGGAAAAGGAATATTCTCCGTAAACTATAGGAGACTGATTGATGACTAATAAACATAGGGAAAACCTTAGGAAAAATAAATCCTAGGTGTGTTTGAATTATCTCCAACATCCATGTAACCAGAAGATATGGAGTTAGTGTCGTAGATACGTCAATTCTACAAATTCCAGGTTCACCATGAATGAATTAATTTAGTTAAACTTGTGTTTCATGTTTTTTTATTTGGCCTCGGATAACTAGAACCTTCCTTTACGGTCT
>ML831348.1:29677-50243 GCA_009831015.1 Picea engelmannii | reverse complement strand
GAAGGTACCACACACCCTCTACAAAGGAACCCATGAATGAGACATTAGGACTCATTGTATGTCATGAGCCCTATGCCCATTGAGTCTTGACCCCAACCACTTCATCCACTTTACATGTCTTAGAGAGGGATCTCTTGGAAACTCTCCTTGACCTAGGGCAAGATCTACCCAATAGGACACCTTGTCAACCCTCCCATATTCAAGCTTGGCAAGTCGCATAATGTCTTTGAGTTGTTAATTGTCTGATATAGTGATATTTGACGCACATGATTAGATGGATTATTTATTGATTGGATTCACTTATCATGATGTTATGACTTGATATCCTTGGAGGGCGTGCTCATTTGTCTTTGCAGGACCTAGTTGGTGGACAGGTTTGGGAGAACAAGCCTAGCTTGGGATTCCATGGGGCTACAATCCCACAGGTTGGATGCCAGGGGCCCGCATGACGGATGAGAGAGATCAGACTTGGAAGGCCTCGATGATGATTTGGACAACCTAGCCCAACCCTCACTTGCAAAACGATTATCCCAAGAGGGACAAAACGTCCCATTTTGAGTTTGACGTCATGCTTTTGGGGCTAGGGCATGGTGATGAGATGCCACTCTTTTGACACATGGAAATTTGAGGAAGAGAAAGGTATTCACCATGATGAGAATGCTTAGATGCTTGACATGTGGCCTTTGGAGTCCTACCCATGATTCTCCAACACCAATAACTTCCTCAAAGTGGAAAAACGTCCCCTAAAGGGGTGACGTCCTCCTAAATTAGGGTTTTATTTGTGTAAAAAGTGAAATTTTAAGTGAATTGTTTAATATTACTTTGTTAAGGGGGAAATATTAGGTTTGTTGACCCCTAATATTTTGTTTTACTCCTTAATTTGTGGACAAACTATGCTAGCTACATTTTGTATAAATAGAGATCATAAGATCTCATTTGAAACATAACTCTCCCTCTTGTGAGAGGCCTTGGTCTGAAATTTTCGCCACACTTGGCTATTTATATCTCGTGTGCACTTGTTTATGGCTATGTTTATTAATGGTTTATGGAGGAGGTCTAGCGTTATCTCTGGATGATGCTTTCTATCTCTTGTGGGGATTATCTTGGTATTTCTCTTGATCTTGGTATGGTATTTTACTATTATGCTATCATTGTTTCAATTCAAAGTTATTGTGTTATTGACTAGGTGGGAATTATAAGGGCATACACCTCCACCATAGTCTTCATCACTTTATTCTTCATTTTATTGTTTTAACAAGGGTTTGCTAAGAGAAGTATAAGAGCATACACCTTCTTAGCTTAAACCATAGCTAGAGAAACTTTCCTTGGTAATTAAAAGGGCTTACACCCCCAAGGAGGTAGTTTCTCTAGCTCTTGTTTATTTGAATCCATTAACCCAATAGTAAAGGCACTAGTTATACTCTTTTTTGCATTGGAGAAATAAAATATTGCATCGGGAAATGTGAATTTCGGTCATTTTTACTTCTTGCAAAGTGGATTGTATTTCTTGTGCCTTGGGAAAATCACAGCCATTAGGGCATCCCCTTCAAGGGGCTACTTCTTTCTGCTATTACAAAATTGCATCTTCAGCCATTAGGGTTGCAAAAACCCTAACTCATTTTCTTGAATGACTGTCTTGTCAACCATTGGATTTTGCAGAAAGTTTGCACAGATACTCTCCTTGACCTAGCACACTTTTTGGAAAAGTTTGAGGGGATTTTACTGGCTCATTTTCTTGCTGTAATACATCGAATGTTACAGCCATAAGGCTGATATAATTTGTTGTAGACAAGTGTTTACAATAGCCTTATCTTTTTCTGCTAGAATATTTGTTTTTCATCTTGAGTTTAGCTAGTCTTTCTCTTGTATTTTCTACTTGATCTCTAGCACTTATTGAGAATATTATAGTACCATTTACTTTCTGATATATACTTTTATCTATTGCTGCAAATTAGGGAAAACAAGCTTAAATTTCTGATACAACTAACATATATCAATGCAAAGTGTCTTTTCTTATATCTCGCGCAGGTACAATCATCTGGAGAAGTACTATACCTATGGGGAAACAATTACTTGACTTGAAAGGCATGTCTCCCTACCTTTTATTCCACTTATAACTAACCTATAGGGTCTTCACTTACATTTAACTTCATCTCTATCTCAATCCCCCTAGGGTCACAGAGATCACCTCCCTAGAGTGACCTAGTCACCCTTGAAGTGCAAGACCTACATCGAGGTGTCATTGGGTGTAGGATTCCCAAGTTGTAGCTCTTGCTTTGTGGTTGGTTCAGGCTTTTCCCAACCTACAACTTATGCTATAAAACTATTGTCAATTGAAGTACAACTACTTTCTCAAATTTTCATCATAGAATGATTATATGAATATATAGCTTTCAAATTGAAGATAGATAACTTTTCAAATTTAATAACTAGCTTTTTTAACACAATAGAGAGATGACAGTATATTGAAAACAAGGCTTGCATGTAGCTTTGTCCTTATCTTTTCAAGTTATGTAGTTCAAATACAATGTGCCTTATTATCTACAAGATGTGAGTTTATTATAATTAAGTTACCATAAAACCGCATTAATCCCAAATGTTGTGAGAGCACATTACTTTTTTGGATGTAATTATGTACTTTTTTGGATGTAATTATGAAAACTTTTAAGCACTATAAATTGGAAAATAGTGAAATCCTTCTTGATTTTTTATCAAAGGAAATCCCCTTTCACAAAAACACTCATTTTCCTAAAGAAAAATTTCACTACCACCAAATGAACAAAGAAATTATAAGTAGAAACCATATACTTTTTGGGGAAGTAGAGAGTCCTTGGAAAAACTAAGATCAACCATGACACTTATCATTGAGATAAGATAATATAAGTACATTAATGTCCAACAAATGACCAAAAATAGGTCAATGAGCCTAAAAGAGTAGATCAGGGAAGAAATACAATGCGGGAGTGCGAAAGCATATCCTAAAAATACCAACAACTATTAAAAGTAAGAAAGAAATTAGCTACTAGAGCATGTGGGTATTTTCAATAGAATATACAAGATACAAGCTCAGGAGTGGAAGTAACGGGAGGGGTCATCTTTGACCTCAGTGGAAATAATAAATCTATCTATGCTTGGGGGCTCAGAATTGCAACAAACAACCAAGCTAAGGAATATTCTCTATTTCAAGGTTTATTTATTGTCGTTAGCTTGGGAATAAAATCAATTTTATTCATTGGAGACTCTAGAATATTCATAAATTCTTTAACTCGGAAAAAACCACCGAACAACTCCCAACTAGCCTTTATATTCTCTAGAATTGCAAAACTGACTCAGAAGTTAGCCAAACTCTTATTCTATCACATCCTAAGAGAGCTCAATGGCTAATGAAGACTCTTGTTTTCCTCAAGGAATTGTGTACAAAAATGGGATTATGTATACTTCCTTAATCCCCTAAGTACGCCCCTCAAGATATTATGACTTTGGTATATCAATTAATGGACTAGGAGGAAGTTATTAAAAGCAAGCAATGTCAAGTGAGTGGAATAAAATTCGAAGGAAAAATCCCATCGGTCATTGTATGTGTATGTTAATGGAGGTTTTAATTTTTTTTTCCCTTGCATATACTTCCACCTGGTGTGGTGGGATTATATCACCTGAATGTTGGGAAAAATTGATGGACTACAAGTTGTATTGTGGAGTGATATTTCATGGAGCGTTGAGCATTGTTTGGTGCATAGTATTTGGTTGGTGGCATGGGATGTTTCTACTTATATGTCAACAAGTTTGCAACTTCTTCCTATGTCACTAGATGCAAGTAAATTGGAGGAGAAATCAAAAGAGGACACTAGACAATAACACAAGGATCAACAAAATTAGGATGATACTGGAAAACCATGTATTAATTCCTCAAAGATAGATCAACAAAATCAAAATCCTTGATCACATTTTGTAAAGCCATATGTATTTTGAATGTTTTTTGCAGGTAATATACATGAAATGTTTGGGCCTATATAGTAGTGACAAGACTGGAAAAACTTATAAAAGTTTTGGATGATAGGAAAAATTTGAAGGTGTCATTGATGAAACTTTTTGAAACAACATGTCAGATTCTTATGTAATATTTTTCAATCTTTATCCACTTTTAAAACAAATATTTTCCTGTCTCGGTTAAAGAAATAAGAAAAATATACATGATACAAGCTATAAGTAGGTTGCCAAAGGTCAAAAGCATACATAATACATCTGAAGGAGAGGATGTCAGGAACTCTTGACATTGGTGTCCAATGTCAAGGGTGGATACCAGGGGGGGGTTCCTCTCCCTAGTCGTGTATAATAGTGAACTTGTTGATGCACACAACCTTATATATTAAAACTTAGGTGATGAACACAACCATATCTAGAAAAAGAGAACCTTCACTATATTTAGTGGTTCATTTCCCTATTTATTACAACTTGTGCATTGTCCATTAACGTACTCTTTTTTTTCCCGAAAAAAAAAAACATACGTTCTATTCCAATATAAAACTAAAAGTGCATTCCAAAGGTGTTATCAACACAATTCCAAAACAACAACTGAATCACTAAATTACAACAAAGACAATCCTATAAAACACATATATTCAACCTCTGCATGCATAGTTGTTCAAGATTAAATGGTCTCAAAAGTATAAACTACAACCAAAAACATAGAACCTCATCCTTTAGAAAGTCTAACTAATCAAAGAGACTCAAGTGTCTATGAAGTTGTTATCAAGATGAGCCACAATTTGATCATCCTTGAATTCTTCACAAATGTATGTGTTCATAGGGAGCATCTGTTAGGATATTTAGACACTTAGGAGTTAGTTAAGATAAACTTGTCTAATGTGTTGTTAGGTTAAAGTGTGTTTCTTTAGTATGCATTTGTAATCCGACGGTCACGATATGTTCTCGACATAGAGTGATTCGACGACTCATATTCTCCTCAATATTAAAGACTACATTGATATGTGGCTTAGAACCCGATTGGTCCATGATCTCTATATAAAGAGCATGGGGCTCATTTTTCGATGATCGATTGTGAGAAACTCTCTGTAATATATTTTCTTTTGCATTAATAAATTGCCTCAAGTGGTCGTGTTGGTTGGGGATGTGGATGTTTCCCCACATTATTTATACCACATAAAAGAATTGGTGTGTTGATCTTTGATATGGTTGTGTGAGTGGTTACTGGGGGTGTTCGTCCTTTGTTGAAATACTTGTGTTTTCAAACATGGTATCAGAGCGCATTTGAAGACCCACTCCCATTCTAGATTGATAACTTGAAGCCATGTTAATGCATCTCTTGTTTCTACCATTTTCATACATTTATGGTTTGAAAGGACCATTCCATTACATCTGGAGCACTCATTTCAGTTAGGAACACTTTTCATTTCACTTGAAAAGGTTTTTTGTTTTCCCAAGATATGGACATTTCAGTCAGATCCGGAGATATAAAGCCTTTATATGCCTTTTTTTAAAATTTACAAAGATAATATTTCAGTTTTATTTTTTGTTTATGGGTTGCTACTCTTTCTAATATGTGTATTCTCTTTTCCCTATGCTCTATGCGATCTTGGAAAATCTAAAACATAGCGGAAAGTGTTTTCTTGTTTGTGTATGCTCTTTGTCGTGCGCTTTGTGCGATCTCAGCAAATCAGAAACAGAGGGAAAACTTGCATTTTTTGGGTAAGTTAACCGAGATCTAACCCTTGTTGTTGCCGAGAAGCAAAAAATGTTTTTGTGTGTGAATGCATGAAAAGAGTTTTTTTATTAGCACACACTCCAAGTTCATCCCACAACAACAACAACAACAACACCCCTCATCCTCTTTCTTAATATTAAAATGTGTTTTGCACTAACTCACTTGGTTAAAAGTTGCTTTATTAAGTAAGAGGTCTTGAGTTAAAGTCTCTTTTTTGTTACTTTTTTTGAAAAAGTTCATGCATTCATTGTAAATTGAATTTCACTTAATTATAAAAGTGAATCACTATTAAATAACTTTAATATTTTATTTTAAGTTTCTTTTTTGCATGCAACTTTCATTTACAAAGTAACTTAATTATAAAAGAGATTCTCACTTATTCTATAAAAGTGGGTCACTTCATAAATAACTTATTTAAAAGTGAGCTTATAGGAAAAGTTAGGTAAGAAGGAGCATCACCCCATAGACCAACTTCTACTTGCCATGTGGCTCTTTGGTTACCGTTTATGCCCTTTTTTCAAAAGGGCATAACTTTCAAATCCAAAGTCCATTTTTAGTGTCATTTTTCTAAACTACCTATTTTTTCGAGAGCTTTACATCCAGACCATCAATTTTAGCTTGGAAATCCATATTCTCTACATATTTAAATATGTCTTCTCCCAATGATTTTTTGCTTACCAATACCAACTACTTCTCATGGAAATCCCATATGGAGGATGTACTAAGAAGTAAAGGATTATATCAGATTACCTTGGGAATAGAACAAGCCCCCTATGATGATGAAAATAATGTCAAATGGGATAATAAGAATGACAAAGCATGTGGGATAATGATAATGTCCATCTCTCCTTATTTAAGGTTTCACCTTCAAGGAATTGATGGCCTAGATAAAGCTTGAAAAAAACTTGAAGCTATGTTTGGTAAAAAAAATATTATTCAATCCCACCAGTTGGAAAATCAGTTAATGAATTTAATTCCAAATGTTTTTTCTTGAATTGAAGATTACTTGTCTAAGTTCAAAACACTTATAATTTTATGTATAAACTGCAAACTAGATATGTGGGAAGATCGATGCATATATGTTATTCTTTCTAAGCTAGGTCGTGCATATTCTATTTTTGTATCTACCTTTTATGTCACCAGAGAAGCTATAGGGAGTACTTATAAAGAACCCTCTCTTGAGTCATTTTTTTATTCTCTCATTTGAGAACAAGATAATCTTATGAAACTTGGATTAATTATCACTACAGGTGCATCCAATAAAGCCTTAGTGGCTCAGCAGAAAGATAAATCCAAGAATCCCAAGAAGCAAAATCATCGCCACAATAACAAGCAAAACAAGGGTCCCAAACCCTCTACATGGTCTTCTTCTCCTTATGGTGACAAAGGAGAAAAATTAAAAAGTAAGAAGAATGACAAACATTGCAAATTTTGTGGGAAAGATGGTCATGTGGAGTCTAAATGTTTTAAAAATATGGAAGCCTTAAAAGAAACAATGAAGAAGCACAACATCAGTATCAATTCTTCTTCTTATTCTTATTCTTTTGCTTTTCATGGACATCCACTTTATGCTTTTGGTTTCTCCTTCAATGAAACTTCTACTTCTTCTTCTGATGAGTGGTTTATTGATTTTGGAACTCCTTATTTTATGGCTAAGGATAAAGAAATATTTTCTACCCTTAATGATTGTAACACCAATAAAATATTTGTTGGTGATGATAGATCTCTTAGTGTTGTAGGGTCTAGAATAGTTCGGGTATATAATGGTCATTTCAATGATGTATTGTGTATTCCAAGTCTTTCCTGCAACCTTCTATTAGTGTATTAGATCACTCATTCATGTGAAGTTAAAACCGTAGAATTTTCACCTCACCAAGTTGTAATCAAGGATTTAAAATATCCTAAGCATGTCCTCGTAACTGGGATTGTTGATGATATTACTAGGTTGTACAAGTTTGAAAACTTCGAGTCGTCATCTTTTCCATTAGTTTTTTTTTCTCATAGCGATGACTTGAGAAAACTTTAGCATGAGCGGTTTGGCCATATAAACTATCGCTCATTGCAACAACTATGTAATCAACACATGGTGACTAGTCTTCCTCTCATTTCTTGCAAAGATGGTGTTTGTGTTGGTTGTGTTCTCGACAAAGATCATAGGACAATTTTGACAAATGTGCCTCTTAGCACGCCTCAACCCCTTTACATCTTGTTCATAGTGACTTGTGTGGTCCGCTTTCTTCTCCTTCTTTCTCTCGGTGCAAGTACTTCTTAAATTTCATTGATGACTTCTCCAAATGCACTTGGGTTTACTTCTTAAAACTTAATAGTGAAGTTTTTGACAAGTTTTTTTCCTACAAGGGCCTTGTAGAAAAATAATAGGGAAATCAACTTCAAAGGTTAATAATAAATAATGGAGCCAAATATGTGAAAAATAGATTTACAAGTTACTGCACTACACAAAGCATGCAAATGCAACATACGGTTCCATATAAATGGTGTTGCTGAGAGAAAGAATCACACATTAAAAGAAATGGATTATTGTATGATCCAATATAAAGGATTAAGTCTTCATTATTGGGCCGAAGCCACCAGTTGTGAAAATTACATAGTAAATCGCACTCCCAAAAAGGCTCTAAAAAATATAACACTAGAAGAAGCATGGAATAAAATTAATCCAGATGTAAGCCACTTTCGTGTATTTGGTAGTGTAGCATGGGTTCACATTTCTAATGAGAAAAGGAAATCTTTACAACCTAAAAGTGAGAAGTGTATTTTTGTTGGATATTATGAAGATGTCAAAGGTTATATACTTCTTCAACCTCATTCCAATGAAATTATTATTAGAAGATATGTTAAATTTGATGAAAATCGCTTGGCATGCGAGCCTAATTTGATGTTTGTGCGATATTTGGCACGTGATCTATCTTCGGCGTTTGTTCCTTGTTTTGTTCCTATTATTGTTTCTTCTTCTTAAGATGATGACAGTAAGAATGACCTTATCCTCACTGGTAGTGACCCAAAAAATTTAACCCATGTGAAATCCATCCTTAAAAGAAATTTGAAATGACAGACTTAGGCTATTTGCATTATTTCTTTGGCCTCCAATTATTGCAAACCAAGGAAGGAATCTTTATTTCCCAGTCTAAGTATGCTTGTGACCTTCTTCACCACTTTAACATGGATGATTCTAAACCAACCCTTTCTCTCTTCTAGTCTAGAGTCAAACTTGTTTCCACTTGTACTTCTCCCAAACTTGATGCCACTTTGTACCATCAGATAGTTTGTAGCATCTTATATTTGACTCATACCTGTCCTTATATTTCCTTTGTTGTTGGTATTGTTGCCCAGTATATGCTAACACCCCATGAAATCCATTGTAAAGAAACTAAAAGGATACTTTGGTATGTTTGAGGCACAATTTAGTTTGGGATACATTAAAGTTTATTGGGGACTCCTTTGTTGGTTGGTTTCACTGATTTAGATTGGGCCAACGACCTTGATGATCAAAAGTATATTATAGATTACCTTTTCATCCTTGGTTCTATACTTATCACTTGGGCCTGTAGGAAACAATAGGATATTTCTCTTTCTTCGGTAGAAGCATAATACTGAGCATCGGTTAATGCGAAGCCTTATGGCTTTGAAAAATCCTTTCAGAGTTTGGATTCCCGCAACAACATCTGACCACCCTCTGGTGTGACAGTCGCAGTGTCATCAAGCTCTTCAAAGATATAGTTCAACATCAATGCAACAAACGCACCGAGATACACATGCACTTCATTAGAAAGCTCATTCATTATCAAGTTACTAAAGTGTTATTTTTCCCTATAGAAGATCAAATTGCAGAAATTTTCACAAAGTCTCTTACAGAAGCGAAGTTTTCCAAACTTTGATCAATGTTAGGAGTTCAAGAAGTTGTCATTAAGGGGGGATAGGCTCTAATGAATCCTTCCTTCTCCTATTGTGTCACCTTTGTAAATCCTTCAATCTTATCCCAAGGTGTTCTTAGGGGGGATGTTAGGATATTTATACACTTAGGATTTAGTTAAGATCAACTTGGTCTAATGTGTCATTAGGTTAAAGTGGGTTTCTTAGTGTGTTTCTTTAGTATCCATTAGTATGCATTTGTAATCTGACAGTCACGATATGTTCTCGGCATAGAGTGATCTGACAACTCATATTCTCCTCAATCTTAACAACTATATCGATATGTGGATTAACACCTAATTAGTCCATGATCTCTATTTAAAGAGCATGGAGGGTCATTTTTCGATGATCGATTTTGAGAAACTCTTTGTAATATATTTTCTTTTGCATTAATAAATTTCCTCAAGTGGCCATGTTGGATAGGGTCATGGATGTTTCCCTATAGGGGCTTTACCATGTAAAAACATCGATGTGTTGATCTTTGATCTGGTTGTGTGAGTGGTTATTGAAGGTGTCCATCCTATGTTGGAATACCTTTGTTGTCGAATAGGATCGGGGCCTCCTTTGAGAAAGCGTCGTCCTACATATTTAACTCTATGAAAATGTGAGAAAAATAGATTTCCTTAAAGAGATCCACTACAGATTTCAATTGTTGCACAAAATGAAGAAGGCCTAGATTGTTAACTTGCACTATGTCCAACATCCAATTGATAACCATATCTAAATCACCAAATACTTAGAGTTGTTGTATGTTTGTTCCAACTGTTAGTAACATTTCTCGTCTGAAGCACAAGAGTGATCAGGTCTACAAGTGGCACGATGAGCGTTGAGCGCAATTCACAGAAGAATCTATTTCAGGCCTAGATCAAGCGAGCGAGCACTCTGATTTCAACAGTCAGGATGTGTCCAAAGGATCAGATCAACAGTTGGCGGGAAATCGTGATTAGCAAAGCTGCATCGAGGTTATCGCAATGGATAGTGCCCATATCATGTTCAGAAATGGATGACAGTCGTTCATCCCAAAGGGCACGTGGCATGAGATCTGGTCACGTCGGCTTTTCGGCAGTCGCAAGTTCAAAGGGTGAAGTTTTTATGTCTTGGAACATCTCGAAACCCTGAACCCTGAAGTACCGATAGTGACTAAAGTTGGGCCCACAATATCAAGGAACAGTCTCAACCATCCATCTAAAGGGGACACCTGGTGTGTGATGAGGCTCCCCACCTTCTCGCCCATCGCGATTTTGAAGCGCAAGAAGCAACTCCCTCATATCCCCGATGTGCGAAGTGACGAGAGTGCCCAGGACCTGGGGCCCGCAGAAGCATCGGGTGAGGTTAGGACCGTCAGATTTGAAGGACGCATGGCACCAGATTAAGTCGTTTTTGCGTTTCTCTCATCGTGATTTCAAGAAGCAAGGATCAGCCCTTTCATATCCGCGAATGCCGAAAGCACCTTTGGGGGTAAGAATAGGGTCATAGCTCGTGGTCACTTGGGAGACAAAGAGAGTTGTGCAAGAGGAGCCAAAGGCATCGATTTCAGTCACAGAGGAGATCATCGCGATCTCCAGGCGCCATCATATCCGATCTCAATCCTATGTCTCGCTTGGAGTAAATGAAGGCATGAATGGGTGGTTGAAACCTCATTTCATTCATTAAGTGTGAGGTATGGAGGTTCTGGCAAGCGGTCTGCTCGAAGGGGTCCTGTGTACCGATTTTTCCAAGGAAGCCATGCCGAATTCTTTGAAGAGACAGAGAATTCTACACACGCTAGCTTGGCACTTAATGGCTTAGCTACCCTCCCTACAGGAGCCATGCACAGTTAAGGTGGCACGTGACGAAGGATTCCAGTATGAGTTTGAATGAAAATACACCTAGCCTTGGGTGACTGGGCATGCCTCTGTTAGGCGAATTCCCCTGAGTATATAGGCTCAGTTTTTGTATTTTGTAAGGATCGATGGTAGAGCGCAACTCCCGATTGTAAAGTTTTAGCAGACATTCTAACTTTATGGTCATGCATCTGTATATGAGATTTCTTATTTTATAACAGACAGTCTTCTTACTCCATATAAGTTTTCATCTTATACTAAGAGAGTTCGTGATCGACTGATTCGCACAAATTATGGCAACTCTGTTGTGATAAAGGATTTATTATGGCATTATTGTTTTCTCTGGTTTTCTACATTTGAATGTAGGAAGATCTTGCATTTAGATGTCTTCTTCCATAGTCTGTTAGGAACCTGATGTTTACGATAGACCTTTGCATCTCTTTGATACAAGTCTTCCCCCTACTCACCCTTACTACGACTCACTGTTTGAAGTCATCTAAGACCTCACTTGCCCATGCATGCCTGGCCTAGTTTTGAAGTTAGAACCACATCGTTTGATTTAACCTCCATATGATCACCCCATTAAACAAATCGTGACATAAACTGATGGGCGTCGGGCTCTACTCCTGCTGCAATCCAGGGGTGACTTCCGACGCTAACATTTCTGGCGTCGTTGCCGAGGACGAAGTTGAAAATTTCCCCCAGGATTGAA
Organism: Picea engelmannii; assembly: GCA_009831015.1. Lineage (NCBI taxonomy): Eukaryota > Viridiplantae > Streptophyta > Pinopsida > Pinales > Pinaceae > Picea > Picea engelmannii. The sequence goes on along the minus strand of ML831348.1, from coordinate 38,059 downwards.
TGACATTGAGCCTCTGATTATGAAGGTGCATCAGGTATCAGAGCCTTTGAAGATTGCTACTGTGCACCTGGCGACTCCTTTGTGACGAATCTGTTGTGGTGAACCTGTCGTGTTAATTGTGGCTTTTAGAGGTAGACACACACGGTCTCATCCACAGCTGCCTCTAGCTACACCTGAAACTGATCCAGAGGTGGTTCTCAGAAAAGGAAAGGCCCCTGAAGAAGAAGCTTCCACCGCCGAAACATGTAATCCACCATCTCCTTCTGTAAGAACTCCATTTTCTCCTCCTCAGTTTCTTAATAGACCTCCTACAGAGGTTTCTCGTTTCCTGAATTTTGGGAGTGTTCCTGCTGAGTTTTCCCCTCCTAGTCTAGGATTGGAGGAAGAAATCCTTGTCACTCCCCTCTCCTCTGAAATTGTACCTTGGCATAGACCCAGGACTACAGAAACTTTCCCCACTCCTGCACGAGGAGGAGCACTTGCTGACTTGAGCTCGTTGGCCTTCTCCTTAAATGCCCTCTTGTTTCCCACTCCACTCCGAGACTCATTCCTAGTAGCCCCTTCGCAAACTCCTTCTCCTTCGAGTTCTCCTCCACCTAATATTCCTATGGCTGGAACTAATCCCCCTCTAAATAGAATGGATGCCATAGTCGCTGCCAGATATTCTCCCTTAATCCTACCCCATCCTATGAATCCTCTCCCTGTCGGAGATTACTTGAAATACATGCCCAAGTTCACTAGGGAAGGGGACATAACTGCGAAGGAGCACCTGGCTACTTTTTACAGTTATGCAGACAACCTGAACATTGAAAATGAAGATGTCTGGATGAGAGTCTTCTTCTAGAGCCTAAATGGTGAGGTAAGGAAGTGGTTTAGAGGATTGGCCCACAGATCTATTGCTGGGATTGAAGCCCTGGATAGTGTTTTCCTGAGGCAGTGGGGAGATAGGAAGGATTTCATGTATTACATGACAAAGTTCGAGTCTTTGAAGAAGATGGAAGGAGAGTCTTTCTCTGACTTCTCCAAAAGGTTTAATAGGATGTATAATAAAATCCCTGCCGAAATAAAGCCTTCAGAAGCCTCAGCCAAGATTTCTTATGCTAGTGTGTTCGGCCCCGATTTCTATCTCTTATTGAGAGAAAGAAGAGCCACCTCCTTAGCTCAAATGCAAGACGCGACCATAGAAGTGGAATCCAATGTATTAGCCACTGACAGACTGAGGAACAAGGCTGACGTAGACAGAATAAAGGGAAGGTCGGAAGCCTCAACTTCTGGCCCATCGGTGCCCCACCCTCAAGTGGATGAACTCACCAGGATGGTGAAGTCTCTGTCTGCAGTGATGGAGAGAATGAAAGTGGAAGGGAGGCAAGCATACAAGGGCCCCAAAAATGGAGAAATCAGGCTTTGTGTCGATTTCAGAAACCTGAACAGGAGCTCAAAGAAAGACAATTACCCCCTACCCAATATGGAACACATTTTGCAAAGGGTAACCGGAGCATCTAGGATCTCCATGATCGATGGTTTCTCTGGCTATAATCAGATATCGGTCATGCCTGAAGACAGAGAAAAGATAGCCTTCACCACTCCTTGGAGCACATTCATGTATGCCAAAATGCCATTTGGACTAATGAATGCAGGAGCGACGTTTCATCGAGCCATGGACATAGCCTTCATCGGGGAGAAAGATAAGTTTGTGGTGATCTATCTGGATGACATAACAGTCTTCTCGAGGTTGGATAAAGAGCATTGTGGTCACCTGAGAAAATTTTTCTCAAAGTGTCGAAGGTTCGGCCTTTCTTTAAACCCCAAGAAGTCTTTATTTGCTATGGAGGAGGGGAAGTTATTAGGCCATATAGTATCAGCAGAAGGAGTGAGGATTGATCCTAGCAGAGTGGAGGCAATTCGGACCCTATCGCTTCCCAGGTCAAACAAGGAAATTCAGGCCCTTTTGGGGAAGATTAATTTTCTAAGGAGATTTGTCTCAAATTTTTCTGAATTGGTGAAACACATCACAGCTATGCTCAAGAACGGAAACGAAGTAAAATGGATCGCTGAACCCAGGGAATCTTTTGTCCAAATAAAAAGAGCATTGATTGAGGCACCTGTGCTGATCAGTCCCGACTATTCCAAAGATTTCCTAATCTTCTCTTTCGCTTCTTTTGATATAGTAGCAGCGGTCTTGCTGCAGAAAAATGAGGAAGGACGAGAGCAACCTATCGCCTTCTTCAACAAGGCATTAAGAGATGCAGAGGTCAGGTGTGAAATCATGGAGAAACAGGCTTATGCTTTAGTGAAATCTCTCAAAGCTTTCAGAGTCTATGTCTTGCACTCAAAGGTGACCGCTTATGTTCCTTCGACCTCTGTGAAGGACATCCTGGTACAGCCCAACATAGACAGGAGGAGAAGTAAATGGATAGCCAAGATCCTGGAATTTGACTTGAAAATAAGGCCTACCAAATTGATCAAAGTTCAAGGCTTAGCCAAGCTATTGGCTGAAGCCAATTGCCAAGCTTTGGGGGTGAGTTTCATGAACGAATGCTCGGGAATTCAGCAGGGTCAGCTGTCTGAAATAGACCCTCAAAGAGAGCCCCCATTGTCTTGATGTCCTTGGTATAAGGATGTCACATATTTTTTACAGGAGTTGCAGCCCCCAGATGGCCTGCAAAGAAACAAAGAAAGATCTATGAAGATTAGGGCAGTCAGGTACTGCCTTATTGATCAAATTTTATATTGGAAAGACCCCCTGGGGGTGCTTTTAAAATGCATGGATCCACAAGAGGCTGACAGGATCATGGTCGAGTTTCACAGCGGCCTATGTGGAGGGAACCATTCCTAGAAGACTATAGCCCACAAAATTCTCAGAACCGGATACTACTGGCCCACCTTGTTGTTGATGTCCATAGAGGAGTTAGAGCATGTATCACATCTGCGAACGCCGAAAGGATTAGCCCTTTCATATCTGCGAACGTCGAAAGCACCTTTGGGGGTAAGCACAGGGTCATAGCCCATGGTCACTTGGGAGACAAAGAGAGTTGTGCAAGAGGAGCCAAAGGCACCGAGTTCATTCACAAAGGAGATCATCGTGATCTCGAGGCACCATCGGATCCGATCTCAATCCTGTGTCTCGCTTGGAGTAAATGAAGGCATGAACGGGTGGTTGAAACCTCATTTCATTCATTAAGTGTGAGGTATGGAGGGTCTGGCAAGAGGTCTGCTCAAAGGGGTCCTATGTACTGATTTTTCCAAGTAAGCCATGCCGAATTCTTCGAAGAGACAGAGAAGTCTGCACACGCTAGCTTGGCACTTAATGGCTCAGCTACCCTCCCTACAGGAGCCATGCACAGTTAAGGTGGCGCATGAAGAAAGATTCCAGTACGAGTTTGACTGAAAAGAAACCTAGCCCTGGGTGACTGGGCATGCCTCTGTTAGGCGAATTCCCCTGAGTATATAGGCTCAGTTTTTGTATTTTGTAAGGATCGATGGTAAAGCGCAGCTCCGGATTGTAAAGTTTTAGCAGACATTCTAGCTTTCTGGTCATGCATCTGTATATGAGATTTCTTATTTTATAACAGACAGTCTTCTTACTCCATCTAAGTTTTCATCTTATACTAAGAGAGTTCGTGATCGACTAATTCGCAAAAATTATGGCAACTCTATTGTGATAAAGGATTTATTATGGCATTATTGTTTTCTCTGGTTTTCTTCATTTGAACGTAGGAAGATCTTGCGTTTAGATGTCTTCTTCCACAGTCTGTTAGGAACCTGATGTTTACGACAGACCTTTGCATCTCTCTGATACAAGTCTCCCCCCTACTCACCCTTACTATGACTCACTGTTTGAAGTCATCTAAGACCTCACTTGCCCAAGCATGCCTGGCCTAGTTTTGAAGTTAGAACCACATCATTTGAATTAACCTCCATATGATCACCCCATTAAACAAATCGTGACATAAACTGATGGGCGTCAGGCTCTACTCCTGCTATAATCCAGGGGTGACTTCTGATGCTAACACCAACCATGCATTTCAACATAGCGAGAAGTGCATTGAATTCCCCCATATTATTAGTTCCTATACCCAAATTGGCCTTGTCGAAGATGAAGTGATTTCCCAAGAAGTAAAAAAGGAAGTCGACACCATAGAGAGTGTCTTCCCCCTGGCTTGCTACATCAAAAGAGCCCCATGCAATATATTTTTTGATCTAGACTTCGCCATCATTACAAGGAGGATGGAATTTGATAATGGGTTTGAACGAATCAAAAAGAGTGATTACTTGTAGAGCAACTTTCACGGGAGGTGTTATAATATCTTTGAATAATGTTTTGTTGTGGGCCAACCAAATGCCCTAGGTAACCAATATGGGTAGGTATCTATACTTATTGAGGTTGTGGGACTCAAAGAAGTATTTGTAGTAGTCCTATATATTTTGTTTATCCCATAGATGTTGCAAATTTAATTGTGATTCAATGTGTTTGATAAGTCACAAAATTACCATCATTTGACATCTTCGTTTCCTTCTTTTTAACTCGTTATTATTTACCTATAACCCTGTCTTATCCATTTGAATTCTCATGCGTGGGATTTAGTCTCAAGGTGTTTTCCGATTGAATTTCTTAATATTTCATTGGATTTCTCATTCACATTAGGGGAAGTAGTGTGTTTTGTATTTACTTTTGAAGTGACAGGTCATGTGTGGACAAGTTGTTACAAGGATTTTCTTTAAAAGTTCGCAAACTATGGATTCTTCAAATCATGGTCGGTGCACATCCCTTGCCATAGATTTAATTCATTGTGATGGTTGCTATAGTTGAAGGGTTCTCATGTTTTCAAATCATCCTACTACAGAATCAAGCCTGTAGAAACTTAGAATTGCCTAAAGATCTAACAATGTTGGCCACTACAATGCCAATAATAAATCAACTGACCAATTTTATAAAAATATGTTATCATTTCCCAGTCAGCGATAATACCTTCAAGCCACTTTATGAAGAGTATTTTGAGAGATACAAAGGATCGACCCTCAGCATAAAGAATATTCCAGCATGAAGGCATGATGAGGGACACTTGCACATGCGATCAACAGTTCCAACAAGATGTAGTTGCTCATTTAATGGATTAACTAAACTGATTGGAGGAATACCAAGAGCACAGGAAGTGCCCATGCTTCTATTGGATTAACATTTTGATCTTTGTACATGGGATAATTGAAGGGACCGAGCATCAATTTGTTCATTTTCTATTTTAATGATTGTTAGCTACATTTTAGGGGCCCACCACTCCATTCCTACAGTAGGCATGCCCCCTCTTCTTGTATATGTGTGTCACTCATGAGAGCGTAGATATTAGAGGGAGATTCATTGAGTTGGGCCCACTCGAGTTGAGGCGTTGTGCTCTTTTTTTTTTATTGTACGTATTTCTTTATTAATTTGTTGATTTGTCATTGCTAGTTTAATTTACTTATACTAATATTTGGATTGTTTAATCATGAATATTTAGAGTTGTTGTGATTTATTTCAGTTGTCTGTCCCACTTCAATTACTTGTAGATCATGCTACAAAATTGAAGTGTTATAGAGCTAGAACATATTTTTTTATCTTTAACAATAGAAATAGAGTGTGGATTTCATTTTTCATTTTTTAGTGTGTGTGAAGAAGTTATACTTAGATTTTTTATTTTTTTTCATTATGAATGTTATAGAACCATGTCATTCTTGCTCCCACCTGGTGAACAGAGCTAAGTGGTAATACCACAAGCCTATTTCTCAGGGATCTAACTACATAAGGTGCCACCAGCTAGGCTGGGGGTCAAGAACATTGTGATTCCATCTTTTAATTATTTCCTTTAGTTCATGGTTACAATAGTTCTTAGTTGATTCTCTAGATTAAATTGCACAACGGTGGGAAAAATCCTTCTTCTATGTATATTGCATCGAGACCCTCATAAGACTAAAATGAACCCCAGGTTGACAATTTAAATTATAAGTGTATTATGGAACCAAAAATTTGAATACATATTTACACATTTCCAGTGTTCCCATCTCTATCAAGTGTATGGGCGAGACAAGAACATATGGCCTATAGACGCAACCTCCTTACAACAAATATAACAAAAACTAGGACCCTCAAATTTTCTCTTATGGATCCTGTCCCAAGCGAGAACCCAGTTTTTATGGATAAGCCAGAGCATAATTATTCCTTTCATTGGGGTTGTCGTTTTCCATAACTTTTTGAGCCACCATTGGTTTTGTGTCCGATCAATTTCCTGCAATGAATTGTAGCTCAACTTTGTTGTGTATAGTCCACATGTGGGATTATATGCCCAAACTAATTCATCATTTCCCTCCCTAAGTCTAACATGAGATTTTCTTAGCTCAAGAATGAATAATTGCCAATGTTGATGTCGTATCTCATCCAAGTTGAGCTCCTAGGCCAAGATCCAACCTTGATACCATACCGAAGTAGTTTGTAGATTTCCAACCTTATTGAGTGTACATATTCCCATCTCTTGAAGATGAAGGATAAGTTTGTCAGGAAAGAATATATTTTGTCTACGGCTCATTATCACATTTTCTCCAATAAGGACCTGGGACCCCAATCCTACCTTCCATGCTAAATGATTCCCCACTATAGGAAAGGATAGAGTGAAATCCTTCCACTAGTTGGAAGAGTTTGTTGTAGTTTTTTTCCTATTTATGATCTTGTCCATTATTGATATAGAAGTAATATACTTGGAAACAAGGATGTGCCACCACAAACTATCATTGGATATGAAACCCCATAGACATTTTTCCACCAGTGCTTTTCTGAAGAGAAAATTATTCTTCAGCCCTTAACTACCTTGGGATTTGGGAGTGAATATTTGCATCCACTTGACAAGATGGGACCCCAGATACTCTAAACTACCTTTCCACAAATAATTAAAAAAAAAATTGTGTATTTTGTTAATAATTCCCTTTGGTATCAAAGCCAAAATATGCCAATATATCATGATAGCTTTGAGGACTGACTTAATGAGAGTTATTTGACCCCCTCTAGAGATCTAATGGTTACACCAAAAGTTGATCGACTTATCCACCTTCATAAAAAACCATTACCAATCTACGATGCCATATTTATTGGGCTTAATATTGTAACAAAGGTAATTGAAACCTTGCTCTATATTAAATGAAGAAAAACAAAAAATATCAGATATCCATCCGTAGATGTTGACATCCACCAGTGGAAAATATATAGTTGATTTTAGAAGATTGTTTTGCATCTTAGTTGCACCATAAATAGTATCAATGATCTTCTTAATAACCAACCCTTAAATCTCATTACAAAAGAAAAAAATGAGAATATCAACAATGAAAAGTAAATGACTGAGGTGAATATTCCTACCAATTAATACACCCATAAATTGAATTGTTCTTCTTGCTTCGGAGATAGCATGACTGAGACCTTCAACTATGAGTAAGAATAGGTAAGAAGATAGTGGGAAACCTCGATGAAGACCTATAGAAGGTTTGAATAATTTAGAGCATGTGCCATTAATTAATACAACAAATGAATAGGACGTCATGCAACCCATAATCCAATTAACAAAAGGCAAAGCGAAGCCCACTTGAAGGAGAAACAACCTTAGGTAAGTCCAAGAGATGCGACCATATGCCTTGGAGAGATCAATTTTGAGTACCATTGTAGGACTTCTATTCATTTTGATTGAGTGGATGCCTTCTTGAGCTGAACCAATTGATTCATGTATTAATATACCTTTGAGGAAACCAAATTTTTCTAACGAAACCACCTTTAAAATTAATGGATTTAGTCTCACAGTGATATTGGTACAAAATGTTGCAGAGAGATATTGGTCTAAAATCATTGAAGTTGTTGGGACAGTCAACATTCACAATGAGGGTGATGAAAGTGGAGTTGTAACTACCAAGAATACGCCCATACTAGTATACCTTATTCATTATGAGAAGAAAATATTCTCCCACAACCTCAAAAAAGTATGCAAAAAATTCCACGCTCCAACCATCTAACCCAAGAATTTTTTCCTTTTGAAAAGAGTGTATAACACCAAGTAGTTCATTTGTCGTCACAGGGTGAAATAGTTCATTGTTCTCCTCCTCTTCTACTAGTCTCGGGAAGTGGGATGGAACTGAGAGCATATCTCCTATATTTTCATGCTCTGGAACCTTGAATAATGTGTCAAAGTGATGGAGTCCCATTGTTTCCAAGCCTTCAAAACCCTTGACCTTATGTTTTGCCTCATCATTTAGATCCCAAATAGTATTATAGTTATTGCGGTGATTCGATTTTTTTTGAAAATATTTGGTGTTTTGATCTCTCACCTTGAGCCACAATGCTTTAATTTTGATTCTCTCTCTCTCTCTCTCTCT
>ML831348.1:0-29080 GCA_009831015.1 Picea engelmannii | reverse complement strand
CTCTCTCTCTCTCTCTCTCTCTCTCGATCCAGCAAATGATTTCAATTTTTTATGTTCTAGATTGCGCATATTGTCCAACAAGTCCCATGGTATAGTACCTGCACCATGAGATTCATATATTGTAGCTAACTACATGTAAATATCTCTAAGTGTATGACTGTTTTGCCTCTTTTTTCCCATGCCCAATCAAATAACTTCTCCTTGATTGTTTTAAGGCCAACAACAAAGTGGGCACATGCAAGGATCTCTGAGGCAAGTTGGAAGTGGCTAGTTTACCTTAATAAGTTCTTGGAAGTCTTCCTCCTTTCTCTAATGGGAGTTGTATTTTAAAGGAGTGCATGTTTTTCTACCAATGCAACTCAATTTCAAGATAATGGGATAATGGTTCGAGATGCAAACCTTCCCAATACAAGACCAAAATTGATAAATTATCTGTAACAAACCATGATGTGCCAGGAAGCAGTCTAGCCTCTTCGAGATTGCATGATCCTTTTTGTGTTTATTGCTCCAGAAAGGGCCAATTTTCATTGGCTCCAATTCGATCCAGCCAACCTTTTCAATATGATCAATAAAAAAACTAGACAATCGATCCTCATGGGAATGAGCTCCCCACATATCCTCCTAGATGATAGTAAAATTTAAATCACCACCAATAATGAGATTGTCCACCCATAGACAGTTAATTTTGAGGACATGGCTCTAATATTGTTCCCTACCTTCGTACGACCCATACAAGTTAATAATTGATAAGTCCATGTCCAACTCTTTGTTGTGGACTACAGTCAGCAAGCCCAAATGGACTCCAAAAAAAATTTCAAAATGAGAGAATCCCTAAATCCCATAATAAGGCCTCCAAGGAAGCCAAACAAATCAATACCAACAAAATCCCACCCCTTAAAATATCTTTCTTAGATTAGAGATCATGGGACCACACAGTCCCATAGTTTCTTGAATGAAGACAACATCTAGACTTTCCAGCTCAAACATCCTCTTAAGGGAAGATTTTTTGGCCCTCCTTCCTAGGCCATGCACATTTAGAGACATCACTTTCATGAGGGGTTTTATTTATGGATAGGTGCGGCTCTAAGGACCCCTAAAAGTACTTGTTTTCGGTTCTAGTTTATCTCCCTAGAGGCCTTTTCTTGTGAAATTTTCATAGAAGACTTTCAACCAACCTTTGAAGGGCCCCAATCCCTAAGAATATTGAAACCCAAGCCTCTAGAATCCCAAGAGGATGAGTGGGGATGCAAAAGGTAGGGTTTTCTTCCATTGGACGATGAGAGGGAACCAAGGGAGCAAGGACTGACAAGTCTATTTATGGAAGTATTTTGGGGATCAAAGTGTTAGGAGAGATCCATATGGAATGAATAATTGTCAAATGAATCCATTGGGGAAAGAGGCATAGGTTCCAATATGATGGGAGTTTACGAGAGAGAGGGAGACATCTCAACCAATGAAGAATTAGTGAGAATAGGGAGAGAAACATAATTTATTTTACCCATCGAATCACATGCATGAGTGGCATGTTTCCAAATAGTCTCCATATTCTCCCACTGTGGCACCAAGAAGTCTAGCCATTCCATAGATTCCTTTTGTGTCCCAAGATTATGGTCTCACGACAAATATCCTTGGAAAAGGGAGAATTACATATCGACTACCGATTATATCCTTCTCTTAGACACTGAAGGGGCAATCATAGGTTGGAGATCCATAAAAAGTGGAGAGGATTGGGCCAAGGAACCATCATGTGCTTACGGGGTATCCAAGACCCAAAAAATGTATATTTTAACCTTGTACAATTAATTACTACAAACATATTCTTAATAAAAATAAAAAAGATACAATGGCACACACACACATTGCACAGATATTTTACCCTGGAAACCCAAACCAAGAAAACCAACAACATGTTTAGAGCCACACCTCTAATCTTCTATTCATCTTATGTTCATTGTTTACAATACAATAATATAGAGAGAGAGAGATATCAACCCCTAATCCATTGACCCAAATTATTCAACAACCCTAATTCCTTAACCATAATTAGAAAACCATCGGCGAAAACCATGTGCCAAAAAACAACTAAAAATGGACGCAAAAAGGCCAAATTTTTTTTCGAGGGCATTGTCCTTGAGCACCCCAAACATGGGAGCTCTACCACCCCTACGACCCCCCCCATATGCTCAGCACAATACAAACACTAAGTTTTTTCATGCAAATATTTTGGATATGTGTTATATTCTTTGCACAACTAAAAATAGTGTCCATTTTTGGGTGGTTTTTCGACACATGTTTTTTTCGTCAATGGTTTTCTATTTCTGGTTAAGGAATTAGAGTTGTTGACTAATCCAGGTCATTGGATTAGGGTTTTCGATATTGTTGGCTCCCATATGCATATTGTATTGTAAACAATGTATGATGAGAATGAAAATAGAATATGTTGGTTTTACCGGTTTGGGATTCCAAGGGAAAAAACTTTGTGTAATGTGTATCTTTTCCATTGTATTTTTTATGTTCTTTTATTGAAAATTTGTTTGCAGTAAAATATTGTACAAGGTTAAAATATAAATTTGGTATCAGAGAAATCATTGGCTTCAGGGGATGCATTTGTGGTCATGGGTTTGGCTCAGGACTGTGATAAGCCTTGTTACAATGGGAGATATGCAGTATTGGTTCTTCAGTGCAAAAATAGAAGAGAACTGGCAAGCAGTTCGAAAATAGAGATCGAGAAATTTCATGGGAAAATTTTTTATCTATGGAAGATCTGTTGGTAGACAGAGATCAGTGGGTCACGTTGGATCCAGGTACTACACCTATAGGAATGTTAACAGATGACTGGAAAAAGCTGGATCGGAAGGCAAAGAGCACAATCTGATTCTGTCTCTCAGATTCAATATTATTGAATGTGTCAGGGGAAGATACAACCAAGGAGTTATGGGATAAGTTGAGAAACTTGTATCAGTCAAAGTCCCAGGATGAGAGATGGAGACTCAATGACAGAGCATCTGAAAACCTTCAATACTATGTTAAGGCAATTGTTATCTGTTGAGATTAAAATTTCAAATGAAGATAATTGTATTGGTTTATTGTGCTCTTTACCAGACTCATGGGATAGTCTGGCTATGGCCATAGGTAGTAATACAACTACTTTGAGTTTCGATGATGTGGTATCTTCCTTGTTGTTGGAGGTGATGAGACGGAAGAACATGGAAGGACAGAGCACAGATGCATTAATTGAAAGAGGACACTCCCAGGAAAGAAATAGATCTAAGTCCTCAAGTGGGATATATAAGTCTAAGGGTAGATCTAAATCTCATGGAAAGTTTGTAAAGGTATGTTGGAGATGTGGAAAAGAAGGGTACTTCAAGAAGCAATGTAGATCCAAAAGCGTTGAGAAAGTGAAGGGATATGAAGGTGCTCCCTCTATATAAGAAAAGACCTTCAAGGAAGAAGGAGGGGATGTGTACTTGGCTTCTTCAAGCACACATGCAGATCATGAGGCATGGTTGGTTGACTCGGGTGCATCCTTTCATATGACTCCCCACAAGGAGGGGTTATGTGAATATGAAAGGTATGATGGAGGTAATGTTTTCCTAGGTGATGAATCGACAACCAGAATCATAGGACGAGGAAACTTCAAGTTGAGGCTCATAGATGGAAGGATTAGAACACTTCCTAGTGTTCTGCACATCCCAGGATTGGCCAGAAATTTGATTTGTGTAAGAAAAATGGACGATGCATGGGTAAAAATGGTATTTGAAAAAGAAACCTACAAGATGGTTTGAGGATAAATGGTGTTGTTGAAGGGAGTTTGGATTGGAACTCTGTATAAGTTGCAAGGAAGCACTATTAGTGATGGGTGTAATAGTTCCAATGTTTTTTATATTGGAGCAAAAGAAGAAAAAAATCCTACAATCTCTGGAGAAAAGGTTATGTTGTGGCATCAAATATTGGGGCATATCGGAGAGAAGGGTCTTCAACTACTACGTGGTAAAGGTATGGTTAAAGGTATGTCTAGTTGCTCTCTAGATTTTGATTTCTGTGAACATTACGTATATGGGAAGCATAATCGGGTAAGATTCCCCTCTGGTGCAACGAGGGCGAAAGGAATTTTACAGCTAGTGCACAGTCATGTGTTTGGACCTATGTCGGTTCCATCATTGGGAAAATATATGTACTATGTCTCATTTATATATTACTCCTCGAGGAATACTTGGATATATTTCCTCAGGAAGAAATCTGAAGTTTTTGACAGGTTTAAAGAGTTTAAGGCTCTTGTTAAGATTCAAACAGAGAAAAGAATTAAGCTGTTGAGGACAGATAATGGTGGAGAGTTCTAGGAGAATGAATCTGAAGAATTATGTAAGAAGTGTGGTATATCAAGGCAAAATACTACTCCATATACACCTCAGAATGGAGTTGCAGAAAGGATGAACAGGATGCTGATGGAAAAAGCAAGGTTCATGCTCAGTGGTGTTGGGTTAGGGAAAGAATTATGGGCAGAGGCAATGGGTATTGAATGTTACCTGGTCAACAAATCACCCTCATCGGCACTGGATGACAAGACTCCATAAGAGGTAAGGACTAGTAAGAAACCTTCTCTCACACATGTCAAGGTATTTGGTTGTGAGGCCTATGTTCATGTTCCAAAGGAAAACGATAGTAAGCTAGATAAGAAGGCTGAAAAGTTTATCTTTCTTTGGTATAAAGATGGTCTCAAAGGTTATAAGCTTTGGAAGTAAAAAACTAAGAAGGTTGTGTATATCTGAGATGTGGTATTTAGAGAAATGAAGGATGTTGTCAAACAAGAAGTCATACCAAGTAAGGAAGAACTGGAGAAAATAGATTTGGAGCCAAAGGATGATGAATCGGACTCTACAGAAGAACATGAATCAAAATAAGAAGATCCTCGTACTCCAGTATTGAGGATATTGGTGCGGGAAAAAAGGCTACCGAAAATATATACTCCATCTTATTTCTATTCAAATTATGCTTTGTCTATTACTGATGATGATCCTAGAACTGTTAGGGAGGCAGTGGATTCAGAGGATGGAAAACACTGGAAAAAGGCCATGGTTGAAGAAATGACAGCCTTGGATAAGAATGAGGTTTGGGATCTAGTGGAGTTTCCGACTGGAAGAAATCCCATTGGCAGCAAATGGCTATTTAAAAAGAAGTTTAATGCAGAAGGAAAAGTGCAGAAATACAAAGCTCAGTCAGTAGAAAAGGGTTATTCCCGGGTTGAGGGAATTGATTTTGGTGATATTTTTTCTCCTGATGCAAAGTCAACTTCTATCATGTTTTTGTTATCTATTGTTGTTGCATTTGATTTTGAAGTAGAACAGATGGATGTGAAGACAACATTCCTACATGGGGATCTGGAAGAAGAAATATATATGAAGCAGCTAGAAGGATTTGTTGTGAAGGGAAAGAAGGAGTTGGTATGCAAGATGAAAAAGTCCCTGTATGGTTTAAAACAATAACCAAGAATGTGGTATCAAAAATTTGTTACTTATATGTTGGGACTTGGCTTCACAAGAAGCGAAGAGGATCATTGTGTGTATTTTAAATTAATTGGTGATCATTTGATTTATTTGGTCTTGCATGTGGATGACATGTTGTTGATAGGAAACAGAAAAGGAGATTATCCAGGATGTGAAAACTCAGTTGTCCTCTAAATTTTACATGAAGGATCTCGGTGCTGGAAATTTCATTTTGGGCATGGAAATTAAAAGAGATCGGAAAAACAAGAAACTTTGGTTAAATCAAAGAAAATATGTGGAGACAATATTTTACAGGTTTAATATGCAGGAATGTAAACTGGTAAGGGTCCCTATGCATGTAGGTGTAAATTTATCTGTGGATCAATGTCCCAAGACACATGAAGAGGAGGAGGGCATGTCTCATGTTCCATATGCGAGTGTGGTTGGCAGTTTGATGTATGCAATGGTCTATACTAGAACGGACATTGCACATGCAGTGGGAGTTTTGAGCAGTTATATGTCAAAACCAAGGAAGGAGCATTGGACAATAGTAAAGAGATTTTTCAGATATTTTAGTGGCATTACTAGTTATGGATTGTGGTACCAAGGAAGACCAGGTTTGGACAGAGTGTTGGACATACATGGTTTTGTGGATGCAGACTAGGTTGGAGATCTGGATGAGCAAAAGACAGTTTGTAGTGGCACTTACAACTACAAAATTTGAATACATGGCAGCCACTCATGCAAGCAAGGAAGCAATATGGTTACAAAGATTGTGTTCAGGTATTGCATTGGTACAACAAGTTGTAAGGATAGAGTGTGACAATCAGAGTGCATTTTTTCTGGCGAAGAACCCAACTTATCATTCAAAGACAAAGCATATTTCTATTCAATATCACTTTGTGAGGGACATGGTTGAAGAAAAGAAGGTGTTGCTCATGAAGGTGGATACTTTGAAGAATGTTGCAGATTCATTAACAAAATATGTGAGCACTGAGAAGTTCTCTTGGTGTAGAGGATATATGGGCATTGTTTCCCTAGATTGTTGATTATGTAACCTTTTAACCCCCTGTATGCAAAGAAAACAACAAGTGGGAGAATGTTGGATGTGTGTTATATTCTTTTCACGACTAGTTTTTTCCTTGGTTCTCGTGTCCATTTTGGGGAGGTTTTCGACACATGGTTTTTTCGTCGATGGTTTTCTATTTTCAGTTAAGGAATTAGGGTTGTTGACTAATATGGGTCATTGGATTAGGGTTTTGGATGTTGTTGGCTCCTATATGTATATTGTATTGTAAACAATGTATGATGAGAATGAATATATAATATGTTGGTTTTCTTGGTTTGGGTTTCCATGGGAAAAATCTCCGTGTAATGTGTGTATTTTCCATTATATCTTTTATTGAAAAAAAAAATTGCAGTAAAATATTGTACAAGGTTAAAATCTACAAAAGTATATAACACATACCCAACAAATAATAAGTGTCATATTGAGGGCATGCATTTGTTAGGATAGGAACCGGGATCGAGCCCACAACCTAAGTAGTTGATTTTACCTCTATCAACACCTATTTGGTTGAAATTTTGAGAGCATCCCTTTCTTATTCTCCATGAACCCTTTCAATAGATGATCTAGTACGATCTTCCATAAGGTGACTGGCCAAGTGGCATCGTGCACACCAAAATGGTGGATTTACATAATCAAGCAATTGGATGTAGGATTTATCCCCATAGACTATGTTGAGAGATTCAAATAAACCTTGCCTTGCATCTAAATCCACTATTATACAAGCCACTTAGTGAATTTTGTTATCCTTATAGTTGTTATCCACTGTGATAAAAGTTTTGAGTGTGTTTCTAATGTCCTTTAGCCCTGCATTAGTTGAAAACTCAAGTGGAAGATTGGGTAGATTGACCCATGTTGAGGAGATGGAATCCCTTCGTGACCCTGCATCAAACAAAGGATGCAAACTTTTTAATCTTAACAAGCTACAATTGGAAAACTAGAGACTCACCAAGACCCTCCCCGAGTCCTCTATATTTCTAAAAATAAAACCGATCCAACCCCTCGAGAAGCTATGTGTTATCGGCCCATATCCCAACATTAGCATTCACACCCCTTCCATCCATTGGTTTAAGTTGTCCATGTTGATGCGATGACCTAATAATTTCCCCACTATAGTTATGCCCACCAAATCGCATAGTTGCTCGACACTTAGATCCTCCCCCACTACAAGAGAGAGTCCATCACCCCGAGATTTCACGGTCTTCCTCCTTCTTCAGTTAGAACCACTGACCACCTTTGGTGATTGGATCGGCCCCCTCTTCCCTACATAGCCAATACCAGAGCCGATAAACCCTAATCAAACTGGGACCATTAATGTACTCTATAACAATGCTTATTTATTTTTATGTATTATTAAGCCACACTATTTATTATGAACCTGAATTATTTAATCATTATTTTAAGGTATTCGACTATTGGAACTCTAAAACATTTTTAAGATTTTGTAATTCATGTAGCCTCACCTCTTTAAAAATCTAATAAACCCTGGTGTATCAACAAATTAATTGGTTCCTTCTAAGCATTTCTTAACTTGAATTATTATTACTAAACATTTTTCCCATGCCAAATTAATAATATTTAATTGTGGTTGAATGTTTCAAAATCAATTTCCGTGACTTTTCAACTTCCTTGTCAAATTGTAAAATCATATATTAAAAAAATAATGAAAATTTGTATTTATCTTAGTATTAACTTTATTCAACAATAAAAAAAAGTCAAAAATTAAAGATATAATTTATTTATTTTGAAAGATATAATTTTTTTTTAGTGGTTTGACATTGATAAAATATACAATATCGACTTTTTTCATCCAACAAAAAATAGTTAAATGATATTTTTATTTTTTTTTAATTACTTTAATAATTTTCTTAAAACATTATAAAATTTGGACAATTTTTTTTAAACTCATACAATTAATTGAAACATTGAAAACAATAATCTCCCACAAAAGTTTATCAAGACTGTGAGTGTTTAAACAATCACAAATTCCAAGACCACCTAATCTACTATGAGGTACTGAGGTATTGTAATTATGCACTGATGAGTTGTCAATATGATCTAGATCTATAGGTACTCAAATACATGTACTATATATTGATATCATTAAATGAGTACATGTGTTGAATATGGCTTAATACCCTTTTTTTG
Source organism: Picea engelmannii (assembly GCA_009831015.1). Taxonomy (NCBI): domain Eukaryota; kingdom Viridiplantae; phylum Streptophyta; class Pinopsida; order Pinales; family Pinaceae; genus Picea; species Picea engelmannii. The sequence continues at coordinate 20,383 of ML831348.1, read as the reverse complement.
CCTAGTTCTTATCTTGTTTGTTATATTTCTTAACAAAGTTGAGTCTAGTACCAAAAAAAACATTACTAATATTATCCATGTCAGAAAAATAAAGAATTCTTTCACATCAACTTACATCTTGTCATCCTTATCTATTGATGAGGTTTTGTCATTATTCATTTATGAGTTGTTAGCGAGGTGGTAAGATACATGTACTATATATTGATATCATTGGATGCATACATATTGAATTTAACACTTTATAGACTTAGTCCTCACACATTTCCATTCAACAAACTCTTTCCACATTTATCACATGTTATTCAACATTCGCATTCTACAATTTTTTACATGTTAATAAATAATGAGTACCATTTTTTAAAAGAGGAAGTATTCCATGAGTTTTCTTTTATATATATATATATATATATATAAGTACTCATTTGATTGATGAAAATATTAATAAATATGATGTAAGAATTGTAAAGAAGAGGGATTACCTCTTTCTTTGACCATACACAAGGAATGTGTTGTGTCTTCAAAGTGAGGGCATTATTCCAATGAGAGAATGGAGACCTTAAGCATAGATTTACAAGAGAATGTAATGCAATTCTAAAGATAAGACAACCATGTAAGCACAAAGGAAACTATTGAAGGTATGGTTCTATTGCTTGATATTGTTATAAGAAAAGAGGATATTTGACATACTAACGTTTGGATTTACATTCTTTGTTATTATTATTGGAAAAAGAATCGTTATATAACCGAATGCTCGAAATGGCTTTTAGTGGTAAAAAAGAGCTTGGTATTCCCAAAGAACATTTTCCACTCTTTAAGTTGTGTTGAAAGGCAAGGAAAGATGATCAAGTCATAATCCAATAATTTTTGTAGCCATTGCAACATCATTGGCATTGGTATGCAACAAGTTAGAAAATCTACCTGGAGTTTCAACCCAAGTATTAGAAAGGCAAGCCAAGGATGGTATAGTATCCAAGATCAAGAGGGAAACAATTAAAGAATGTGCCATGGGTCAAAAGGGCAGTGGGTCAAAAGCTCAGTAGTGAAGTAAGAATCCAATATTTCCAAGAAGAAAGCAACTCAAAGCCTTACAAAATTGCAACCTTACATTCACTGCAAGGTAAACATGGTAAAGGGTCATTCTTGAATGCTTGGGTAGATTAGTTATGTGATTTCCAAAGGATAAGCATGCAAGATCCACATTAATGTTTGTTGGCATGCAAGTATGATCTAAGAACCAACGATTTTTCTCCATGATGAAATAAGTCGAGCATGTTGTGACATTTAATGATTGGCAAAAGGTGCAAGATGATAAGACACTCAAGATGAGTAGCATCATAAAGTCGTAGGAATTGTTCCATTAGTCGGCACTAGAAGTAGAGAAGTAATATCACTTGGATAAGCAAGTAAGGGACTAACACCACTTGTCAAGGGTAGGAAAGGACAACTTCACCACTTGTGCAAGCAAGTAGGGAGAACAAACCCCTAATTAAATATCAAGAAAGGAATATGATTTTTCATTTGTAGAAAATAACCAATTTGGACATTTTTTTGTAGCTTGCGTCCATGTGTTGTATAAGGATCATACTTTCTTGAGATCTAATTTTGGATATATTATAACAACATAGACATATTTCAAATAAAAGGGACAACAATAAGACAATGGTATACTACTCCAAGAGGCATAAGTGGGCAAGCATAAATACATCAAGAAGACACAAATTCCAACTTAAAAAAGCATGTAACAACAAAGTGTAATGTGTTTTCATCAATGCACAAGTAGATAATGAAAATGAAGTAAATACCAATCAATGGGGATGCCATTGCATAGAATTCATCGGTTTGGTAAGTGATATTGTAGCAAGTTTTGTCACTAATGTTTAAGATTGATTTATTTATCATCATTTCACTTATGAGAAACTTTATTTTTAGGCAATTCCACTAGCACTTTATTACCTCTTGTAGAAGGATATGGGCAACAAGAAAGGTCAAAGGCATCCATTAACACCTTCATGTGGCCTAAGTGTATCTACACATGGGAACTAGCAAAACCAACAAACAATGAAACCAAGAGTTGCTTGTATGCACTTTTATTATGGTAAGGTTGCATACACCTTCTCTAAAATTCACTTCCACTTCATAAACAAGCACTTGTTGTAGAACATGGACAACAAGGAAGGTATATGTACAACAATCAGAATGAGTAACACATAGGAAGCTAACATTCGAGGAAGGATAGGAACACTAAAAGAATGTTAAGGCACCATAAGAGTATGCCACTAAAGTATGGAGTCACCATGAACAATATATTGAAGGACATTCTAGGTATATTCAAGGTTGGAGACATATTAGGGGAAACACTTTAGTAGGAACTAATATGAATTTCATGATATATTTTATCCAAAGAGATGAAACAACAAATCGGGAGAAATAATCACTTTAAAGGAACCACTTACATTGTGAAATGTAATTGTGAAATGTAATTGTGAAAAGGAGCAACTATAATGGATTTTTTCAATTTCATAGCAATAAAAGATTTTGGGAGAAAATTGAGGGAAAAATTCCTCGTCTACTTGAAAAGTAAAAACTCTAGGAACCAAAAGCCTAAAAAATGGGGTTATGATTAGAAATAGACCAATAAATTTGTTATTCCTTATCCTTTTTTTTGTGAAGTGGGGAAATCAAAGTTAGGATCTTGTTGTGGCCACTTTAGGATAGATCTTGAATTTGGTGATTTTTGGTCTTGAACTAATCCAGACCTTTTTCGGCCGTAAAAAATGTTTTTTTTATTATCTAAAATGTAAAGAATGAGAACATGTATGTTTCCATGATGGAGCTCTCATAAAGAGATTTCCAAAGGTATATCATATTCCTAAAACAATGTTCATATAATAAAATGTATGCTCTCAACAAGTTGGTAGTTGGTTGTTGTTTTGACCATTGGAATGTCAAGTGGAAGCCACATAAGTTTCCATTACTCACCCATGTGGACATAGGCATGTTTGGTTCTACAAGAATATTCTATAAGATCCAAAATTGATTCGGGATCTTTTCCTCTTGACTTATAAAGAATTGTATTAAATGAGCATAAATTAAAGTGCACCACTAAAGAAGGGAAAACTTAAAAATGAAGAGACATAAGCATCAGATTTGAATACAAAAATGTGATAACGGAGTTCGTCCCTAGTGGACTACGTCTCTGGGTCCTGCTCTCAAATGGGTAGGCTCTTTCATTAACTTAGCAAAAGAATTTGGAAAATACATGAATATACCTCATTCTGAAATCAAGTTACAGAAATAATGCTCAGATCAGAAAACAGACATCACCACTGCATTTGTGGCGTCGAATTACCCAAAAATGATTGTCTCCACGCTTTGATCCGACTCTGGCACTCCCAGGCCCAAGAGAAACTTTGTCTCGGTTTCCATGCCCACTGCAACCTACAATAATGATATTCTTCATCTCAAAATTTGTGCCCACAGATGTACGATCGTGCCTCTCCCCTGGTGGCTGGCAAAAACTTGGCTTTAATATAAAACTGGTGGACGAATGTTCCAATGGAACGGTTTAGGGGGATTTGCTATGGTGCTAAAGTTAGGGCGGTGGATGTGGGGAGGTCCCGACATCAAACTCCACGGGCTCCCATTTTAGTGATATAGTTATAAACCCCGCCAGACTTGGTTAGAGGCTTCTAGATGTGGCAGTTGTCACTAGATATGGCGAACCTCCGCCAGATTTGGTGGGGTCCCGCCAATATATTTTTTTGATTTTTCGGATACGGGTCGTCCTTGGGTGTTTCAGGGATGCCATGTGTTGCTTGCTGATTTGGCCATGTGGCATATTCTGATTGGTCCACTACAATGTTGACATCACACCCATTCAACCGTACATGAAACGTGGTGCTTCCTAGAAGGTGCCATGTGGCATCTCCTGGGGGTGCCACATGGAACTTTTCTATTGGTCCACTTGGACCCATGAAAAGTCCAATGGAAGATGACATGTGGCAACCTGTGGTGCTTCCACGTGGCATGATGACATCAACATCATGTATGATGATGTCACCCTACCATTTCAGCGGTTGACGTCAGTAGTACGGGCGATGATGTGTCACATGCTAACTGGCCCTATTTGACCACGAATATCTTTCAAACAGTAACTATGTTTGATGAGTTGTTTGCGTCGTTAGAAATTTTGTGATGCGCTCTTCATGAGCATGTCGTTTTCACTGAGTTTTGGGAAATTTGAATTTTTTCCCTTTCTCTTATGTTGAATCCATTCTGAGTGTTATAAGTTTCCTCTGTGAGTTCTGAGTTATTCTTAGCCTTCTCTGGATCATTTTTGGATCACACCTTCCCACTGAGAGCTTTTTGGACCACCAAAAGCTTTCATCAATCAACTGGTAAGTGAGGGAAGATTTCCCTCACTTTGTCCTTCTCGATCCACTTTGCCTTGCTTGGATGGGTGGCTTTTAATACCACTCAAAGATAATCAACATCGCCCCTACGTGAAGTCCTCATCCTCATGTCCAGGATGATATCTTCCTGTAGCTCATCCAAGTACTCAGGTGCAAACTCATCAAGTGATGGTATTGAAACTTCCTCATCTTGATCCATGATCATGGGAGGCTCAAAAAGTTTCAAGTTCTCAACGTTCACAACTGAGTAAATATGCATATAAGGTGGAAGATCCAAACGAAAATCATTGGTACCGATTTTCTCCAAGATAGTGAAGGGTCCATAACAAATGGGCTTGAGTTTCTTTCCTTCACCCTTCAATCTCTCCTTGTTGATGTGAAGCCATACTCGGTCTCCAACCTGGAACTGATGATCAACCCTATGCTTTTCATGTCGAGCCTTATACTGTGCTTGACTTTTCTCCTACTATTCCCTGACTTCCTAGTGTATCTGTTGAATCCTTTGAATGAACTTGCAGGCTTTGTCCTATGTTCGTTCTTTATTTACATCAGCATCTCTCATGTACATCAAGTCCAAAGGAACCTTTGGTAGGTACCCAAAACATGTCTCAAAAGGTCAAATATGAGTGGAGGGTAAAGCTCAGTTGTACGCATGTTGTACATAGGGTATATGTTCATCCCATACCTTGGGACGCTTGTTACAGTAGCCTCGAAGCAAAAGTACCATTGTTCAGTTTACCACCTTTGTTTATCCATCGGTCTATGGATGGAAAGAAATGCTTCTCTTCAATTTGGTGTCCATCATTCTCCACAAGCTAGTCCAAAAGTCCCCAAAGAATCGAGTATCTCAATCCGAGATGATAGATGTGGGTAATCCAAAGTGAACCCAAACATGTTGAAAGAAGAAATTAGCAGTCTACTCAGCAGTGATCTGCTTTTTACAAGGCATCAAGATGCACATCTTGTTGAACCTGTTATCACTCCAAGAAACTACTTAGGGTTATAGGCAAAGTATGCTTGGTAACTTAAGAAATGGATGTTTTTGTATTTGTAAAGGTGGATCAATGGGATAACTCAATTCAGCTAATAGCATTCAGACATCAAAATGGTAAACAAATAGACAGTGCTCTCCAAGATTGGTTAAACAGCAAAATAGATTTCAGTGGATGAAGAAAAGATTGTTCATAAACCAGTACAAAGTAGGGTCGAATAAACAACTTACGAAACTAATTAGCATGTCATGAACCAAACAATAGGATAACAACTATTAAAGGTTTGACAACAAGATAACAGTGAAGAAGAAATATGAAAAATTGATACCAAAATGGAAAGGAACCTGTGATCTGTATTAGCAATGAAAGTCTGAGTACAAAAGTGTATTACAGTATCCAAAATCCGACCCCCTCTCAGACTGAGTTCCCAGGATTTATAGCCTTTACAAATAGTTTCTAGATCCTATAGAAGAGTATCGAATCATGCCTAAAATAGCTTAGAATCAAACTAGTCAACAATCTGTTTTTTAAGATCCTGAAAACTTGGATCTGTATCTAAAAATAGTAAATCAAATAACTAAGATAATCAATACTAAAGACTAGTGGCTAGACTAGTATTTGAACTGTCTTCCATCTCAAAGTTTGATATATGTGCTTCATCATCTTCTAGAATCTTTAATGTTCTGGAATATCTTTAAATTCTTTGAAAATAGCCCTGCTCCTCTCCTGTTCCTCTGCCTCATGTCAATCAAAAGCTCGATGCCTACACAAAATGGCAACTCTGCTTGTGGATCTTGTTGATCAGATAATGAATCTTTCTTGTCTGCAAACACTGAATAGCCAACACAAGCATACTGAAATCCGACAAGCTCCGACCTTCCTTTGTGATGTCAAAAATATTATCTTCATTATCTGTTGGGAAGAGCATTGCATTCCATAATCTGATTTTTGTTTGCTTCATCTTTGAATGCTAAGGTACGCAAAGCACCTGCTACCAATTCCACATAGGTTGTCGATATAGTCAACAAAAGATTTCAAAAGAGCAGAGACTTCTCCAAGTTGTTGTTGTATATGCCATTTTGCCCAAGATCTCTCTCTCCTTCAAGTCTTCGACAGGTGTGATACAACTCAATGAACTATGGATAAGTCAATAATGTCACCTTGAGGACAGCTCACTCTTTTACCCAAAATAGACATGAAACTTTCTCATTTCCTTTTTGCTGGCAAACTTAATCACATGAACAGCTCCATTAGTCAATCCTACAGCAAACTGATTAGGCTCAAGTGGATGTGCAGCAATTACAATAGGATAGATATTGCTACTGCCCATGCCTGGTATAAATGCAGAAGAATTTTGATGCCTATCTGCCCTATCAGTAGGATAATCTCCACCTGAGACAATGGGGTGTTGAACCTAAACAGAAGTACTATTACTAAGTGTTGGATATCCGGTTGTTGGCACTGTTCCAGTTGTAACTGTTGGCCTTGAGACTAAAAGCTTGATCATTTACTTTTTTTTCACTTTTGATATTATTTGATCTTCTATCATTGCCTTTAGTGCTAGTATTTCCCATAAAATGCTCTCCAAAAGGAAGTTGTATGAGCTTCATGACACATTCGGCCTCATTCTTAGTACCAACGTGCTGAACAACACCATTCCATTTGTCTACATGAAGCAAAATACCCTCTAGAAGAAGAAAAGTCTCTTGATCTGTCCATTTGTCACCGCCTAGTTGATTAGTTATTTTATGTTCATTGGAATGCTTAAAATCACCTGCAGACATTCCAAGTCCATAATTTCCATCCTGAAAACATTTTGTGCAAAGCACAAAACCCGCCTTCTTGCAATCAAAATGACTTGTTGTGCATTCTATGCTGCAATTGTTGCAAAAACATTGTACAGTGGATTGTCTTTCTAATTTCGTCGATGCCCTCTCTGATACTGTGGAAACTTCCATAGCTGTGACTTCGCTAAATACATCAAATATGCTGAGTAGTTGAGGCATTGTGAAAAACCTTTGTCTGATGAAGGCATAGGGAAGTGAATGCCCATTGCCAAAACGCATAGAAAAAAAAAAAAACCAATAGGAACAAAATTGCTCCCAATGTTGCTCGTTCTTTGCCTAATCCGTTACTTGCCTGTATAGAAAAGAGAGGTATGATCTCAAATAGAACGAGCTGGAGAAGATTGTAGGAGAAAGTGAAAACAATGCTGAAGAGGATGTGGACGAGAGCCAGTTTCACTTCGTATCTTTTGTACAGTTTGCGTTTGAGGAACCAGAGGCCTGTCCATTCCATTGCTGCAAGCAATCTCAACACTATAATTCCTTTGTACATTACCATCACAATTTATATTACGGGAATTACTCATTTAAGAGCATGCTGAACTTGAGATTCATGAAAACGACGAATCAAAGCAGGCAAAACATGAGAAATTTCAGGACGAAAATTATCATTTGGACCATAAAGATTAGTGGGCATGCCAAAAATTGCTTCCCATTTGTACTAGAGGCAAAAATCTTGGAGATAATGCGCCCTGATCGCTTGCCAGAAATCATCATTTGAAACAGATGGATCGAGATTGATCATGACAAGTGTGCCTTGGTTTACACCACGATGCTTGCATGCAGTGTAAAGTGTGCGTATGGTACCATATTGCTCAAAAAGGACCCGCAACTCACTATCTTCAACATTGTTGTTAATGTTTCTTACAAAGAGAGTCCTCGAAGGGTGTTCCCCATAAGGATGATTCCCATCAATAGAACCATTTGATCCACCTTGCTGAGAAATTGGAACCCCACTGCTGAACAAATCAAAATCCTCACTTTCCTCTGCATGTTAGACTGGGTAATGCAATCAAACTCATCAACAAGACTAGACAATAATTCATCAACATCGGGAAGAAGATTCTCGGAAAACAAAAAGCTTATCCTCCTCCAATTGAGTTGTTGCAGTATCAACAAAGTGATCAGCTACAGCATCATGGAAAATAACATCAACTTGTTCTCAAAGATCTTGGAGAAGGAGCTTGAAAACCAGCTATTTTCCCATTAATGTTTGAAGAATCTAATTTGTCAAGAATCTTGTCATTTGCAGAAAATGAATACGGCATGTAGCTTGACATTTGGCGCGAGCAAGAAAACTCGTTTTGAGCGCAATCGGGACTTTCACCAGCGCAAAGCTATATTTTATGACCCGTTAGTTGTGGAAAGTGACGGCTTTCAACAGCTAACCCACGAAAAATTAAACGAGTGCGTTGTTGAAAGCTGGAAAAGTAATTTTTGAAAGCCAAGACTCACATAAATGAATTTTTTGACTCATTCTATCACTCAAAATAATGGTGCTATTTTGGGAGATAACAAAACCTATCCACTACAACATACAAATAATCATGACCCCCTTTGGTCATGGGTAAAACCCCTACAAAATCCATGGATATACTTTCCCATGGATGGGATGGAACAGGAAGTGGGGAGTATAGCCCCGGTTTTCTATTAGTGGGCTTACAAGTAGAACACATCACACACCCCTTTACATATTTAGTTACAACTACTTTCATTTAAGGCCAGTAACAAAACCTCTGTAAATGAGCCATAGTTTTTCCTACCCCAAAATGCCCAGACACAAGAGAAGTATGAGCTTCTCGTATTACATGGACTTGTTCACTTATAGGAATACATAGCTTTCCAAGATGGTAAAGTAACTTTCCCTGTAGACAATAGTTCTCTACATGTGCACCAAGGATTAGCTTCACATATACTTATTTAAAATCTTCATCGATGGCATATTGTTTTATATAGTTATCATGAGATAAAGAAGCATTCTTCAAAATACTAGAAGCAACAATAGGAGGTCTAGAAATCATATCAACTACCTTGTTACTTGTAACCTTTTTGTACTTGATTATCAAGTGAAACTGTTGTAGAAAACCCATCCACCTGTACTGTCGAGATTGCTGCAATTTGGTTTGTGCTTGAAGATACTGTAAGGGTTGGTGATTTGTATGTATAATGGTTTCCTTCCCTAACAAGTAGTGCCTCCATTTCTTTACACTCTGGACTAATGCATACAACTCTTTATCATATGTAGAATAGTTAACAACAGCCTGGTTAAAAGTTTCAGAGTGGGAATAGATAGGCTTATGATATCGCATTAGTACTACACCCATGGCATATCCACTATAATTTATATCGATCTCAAAAGGCTGTTGAAGATTCAATGGTGCTAATACTGGTGCGGTACTGATCTTTCCCTTCAAAGTGTCGAAAGTTTTTTGTTGCTTTCCTTCCCACTGAAAAGTGTTCTTCACACTAGTTAATGCATGCAGAGGAGATGCTATGAAGGAGAAGTTGGGAATGAATATCCTCCAATACTGGATTTCACCTCAGAAACTTCAAACTTCGGTTACACTTGTTGGCCCAGGCCAATTACATCAATTTTGGAAGGGTCAATTTTCAATTGTCCTCCTCTTACAATATGACCTAAGTATACAAGTGTAGTCTTGACAAATTCACATTTAGACAATTTTACATACAGCTTTTCCCTTTGCAAAGTATCCAATACTTACTTTACATGCCTCACGTGCTCATCCCATGTCCCGCTAAAACAATAATTTCGTCTAAATATACAATCACAAAGTCATCTATGAAAGGCCTGAATACATCATTCAACACACGCATGAAAGTTGTCGGAGCATTACAAATCCCAAACGGCATAACCAACCATTCAAACAATCCTTGTTTGGTTTTAAAGGAAATTTTCCATGCATCCTTCTCTGTGAATCTAATTTGATGATATCCACTGCACAAATTCAACTTAGTGAAATAGACAGCATTCTTCAATTGATCAAGTAAATCATCTATGCGAGGAAGAGGGTATCGATTTTTCACCGTGATTTTATTTAAGGCCTGGTAATCGACACACATTTGCCATGTGCCATCCTTCTTTGGCACCATCACAATCGAAGAACCACAAGGAGATGAACTGGGCCTGATGACCCCTTGATCCATTAAGCCATGTACCTGCTTCTTGATCACTGACATCTCCACAACTGACATCATGTACATGCCCACATTAGGTAGAGGAGAATCTTGTTGAAGATGTATCTCATGTTGGATTTCCCTCTTAGAGGTAATCCATCTAGTTCCTGAAAAATATCATCATACTTACAAACAATATCAATTAATTCTTTTTTATGAGATGGATCACACCCTTGGAAAGTGTCGGATGTCCCGACATCTTTCTCTCTGATGACCATGAGTACATATCTCTTATTAGTCTTTATGAGTCTTTTCATTTGCACTGCACTAACAAGTGTTGTATTTACCCTCATGTTGTGAGCTCTAACAATGTATTCCACTCCCCCCTTAGTAAGGTGGTATTTGTTCTCATGTCGAAAGAAGATTGTTTTTCTATCATAAAGATAAGGACTTCCCAACACTATGCCACATATATCAAGTGGTACAACATCCAAATCAACTTCATCAATCAATTTTGAAGCAATAGCAAATCTGAACCTACATTGTTTGGTGACATTAAGTTTTGCTTTGTCACATACCCAACCAAGAGGATAAGGTTTTGGATGTGGTTTCGTTTCAAGACCCATTTTCTTGACAAGTGCTTCAGATATTAAGTTTACTTGGGAACCCATATCAAATAATGTATCTATCTTAGTATGTTTAGATACAACTCTTATGTGAAATCACTCATTCCTCTTTCGTTCATCAACATGAGATTCATCATTGGAACTAGAATTAGCATGAAGAGAATATTTACCTTGTACTCCAACCGTTGTGATCTTTCCTTCATCTCTTGAATCGGAACCAAGATCTTACTGTACCGTACCAATGGTCTTTGTCTTCCCCTTTCCACCGAACTGTTTCGGTTTCTTTTCCAGATGCAGTTTCCAACAATGTTCTTCATCGTGATCGCTCTTCTTGCAATGAGTGCAAGATGGTTTTCATCCTTCTCTCATCACTATAGCGGTCTTCTTGTCCTTCCTTTTAAATTTTTTGAAAGTCTTTTGTGGGAAATTGGAAGGTTTCTTTGTGGGATCTTCTTGAACATGTTTCCCCCTATTCTCAAGGTGAGTGGCTTGCACACAAACTTCGTCAAGACTAGTGGGGTTAAACAAGAGCAAAGTATGTCGAATATAACTGTGGAGTGCACCAATATACTTCATTAAAGTTTCATAAGAATCCAAAGGAATGTTCAATGCAAGAGCTTTCTTCATAAATTATTCTGTGAAACTTTGTACAGTTTGTCCTCTACTTTGCCTTAAGGTTTTCCATTCCATCATTGCTTTATGTAAATACCCTAATGGATAAAATTGCTTCCTTATCGCTGATTTAAATTCTGACCATGAGGAAAGAAGGTTACCACACAAAATTTTGTCCTAAAATTTGCTCTCCCACCATACGAGAACAGTGTCTTCCAACCGAAGAGAAGCCAGTTGCACTTTAACTTCCTCTTCATCAATATGTTGGACACGACAATACACTTCAACTTGTCGGATCCAATTATCTATCTTTTCAGGATTAATATCTCCATTAAACATAGGTAAAACAAAATTTACATCAAGGTTTAATAATGGTTTCTTAAAAGAGGCTTTATGGCTAGAATGATGAGAATGCTCAGAGGAAGAAGAACTAGAGCTCGAAGGTGAAGACGGAGGCTCGGGAGGATCTCCTCCAACCCCTTGGTTTACCGAAGCATCATCATCTACATGTGCCTCCTTTTTCTTCCCTTTCTTCTTCATCATCTTCTTGTAATCTCCATACATTCGCTCGACCATTTCTGACATGCGATAAAAGACCATGTGAAATTTTTTCTCTTGTTCATCACCCTTGTCCTCTTCTGCCATTTTCTTCTTTCTGGATACATGACCAACTTCAGGATTGAACGTCTTAAGATTTCCTTAACCCTGCTTATGCTTGGCCCTAGTAAGCATTCACACTCAACAATTCAAGTCAAAGATGATTGCTCTGATACCAACATGATATGGGATCTTTTCATCGTGACTTATAAAGAATTGTATTAAATGAACATAAATTAAAGTGTACCATTAAATAAGGAAAAACTTAAAAATGAAGAGACATAAGCATTAGATCTGAACACAAAAACTTGATAACGGAGTTTGTCCCTAGTGGACTACGTCTCTGGGTCCTGCTCTCAAATGGGTAGGCACTTTCATTAACTCAGCAAAATAATTTGGCAAATACATGAATATACCTCATTCTGAAATCAAGTTGCAGAAATAATGCTCAGATCAGAAAACATACATCACCGCTGCATTTGTGGCGTCAAATTACCCAAAAATGATTGTCTCCACGCTCTGATCTGACTCTGGCACTCCCAGGCCCAAGAGAAACTTTGTCTTGGTTTCTATGTCCGCTGCAACCTGCAATAATGACAGTCTTAATCTCGAAATCCATGCCTACAAATGTAAGGTCGCACCTCTCCCCCGGTGTCTGGCGGAAACTTGGATTTAATATAAAACTAGTGGACGAATGTTCCAATGGAACGGTTTAGGCGGATTGGATATGGCACTAAAGTAAGGGCGTTGGATGTGAGGAGATCCCGAGGTCAAACCCCATGGGCTCCCATTTTAGTGCTATAGTTATAACCCACGCCAGACTTAGCTAGCGGCTTCTAGATTTGGCAATTGTCACCATATATGGCGAATCTCCGCCAGATTTGGCGGGGTCCCGCCAATATATTGGTTTTTTTTTATTTTTTGGATACGGGTCATCCTTGGGCATTTCGTGGATGCCATGTGTCACCCGCTAATTGGGCCACGTGGAATATTCTAATTGGTTCACCTGAATGTTGATGTCACACCCAATGAACCGTATGTGACACGTGGCGCTTCTTGGAAGGTGCCACGTGGCATCTCCTGGGGATGCCACATGGCACTTTTCTATTGGTCCACGTGGACCCCTCAAAAGTCCAATGGCAGGTGATATATGGAATCCTGTGGTGATGACACGTGGCATGTTGACGTCAGCATCTCATACGATGATGTCACTCTACCATGTCATCTGTCGATGTCATGCTGACGTCAGCAGTACAGACGATGATGTGTCCCATGTTGATTGGCCCTGTTTGACTGCAACTTTGACCGTGAATATATTTCAAGCCGTAACTCTGTTTGACGAGTTGTTTTCACCATTAGAAATATTGCAACGCGCTCTTTGCGATCATGTAGTTTTCACTGAGTTTTGGGAAATTTGAATTTTTTCCCTTTCTCTGTCTATTGAAGCCATTCTGAGCATTTTGAGTTGCCTCTGTGAATTCTGAGTTATTCTTAGCCTTCTCTGGATCCTTTTTGGATCAAAAATCATAACCCTAATTGGAAGGAGACAATCCAAAACCTTAACCTTGATGGCTAAGAGGGGGAGTTGAAACCTTAGTCATAAGAGAAGAAATGTATTATTTTATTTATTTTCATAATAGAGTAGAAAAGGAGTAGACATGATAGAGATGAGAAAGAAGGTCAATACTATTGAAGTTTGAAGCAAACAATTGTTGGGCTCCAGTTTTTTCATTCTTTCCACCATACAAATACACTCATCATTACACCTTATCCCCGCATTTCGTCAATAATATATCCCTAATTACACCATAAACCTCCATTATCTCTCGTTATTCATCCTATATGGTTAATACATAATTTTCCATATTTTTAGTGATTAAAAGGATGATTATACAATATTTTTGTTGATGATGGTTTAATCCTATGTTTCTATGTCTAAACAATATGTTCCCACACTATTCCTGCACTAGAGGTCATTTAGTACTCACACTCTGAGTTATATGGTACCAGAAGGTTCTACAGTCATCTGGTACCTGCACAGTCATCCGGTACTCACACTCCATGTCATCTGGTACTCGTAAATCATCTCATTCGGTACCAGAATGTTCCAAAAACCATCCAGTACCAGAATGTTCCAGATCATCTATTACTAACATCAACAACCATCTGGTACTGGACTATAGTCGAAAATTTGGAATGTTTCTAGAGGAAAATTGACATGGGTTTTGTCCAGAATGACTTCAACATGTAAACATGTTTGTCATAATTCACCCAAATCGCATGTGTGGACCTCCAACTCAGGGGGAATGATTTTGCAAAAATTAGTAAAAATCTCAAACTACCAACTTGCGCCTTGATTTCCATGTAGATGGTATCATATCTGGAAATTCTAAGATATGGGTGTTGTCTAGAATGTGGAAAATTGAGTAAGGCATGTGCACTTTTTCAAAATTAGAATTTTTTTGGAATATAAGGGTGGATCTCTAACTTAAATCTACCCAAATTGATGAAAAACCCGGATTTTTGTGATTTTGCTCTAAAATTTGTAAAATTGGTTTTAACCAAAATCTGAGTTTGGGGGATTCGGTTCTATCGTTTCTCCTTGGATTTTATGTATAAATAGATCCTCATAGGGATGATAAGAGAGGCATCATTATCATTATCATCCTTTGTAATTGATTCTTTGTAAATAACAAGCATGAGAGAGTTGATTTTGTAAACATAGTCTTTGATCAAAATGGAGAATTGATTGATGTTAATTTATTGTTTATCGTCTTCACTTGAGTTGATTGTATTTTAAGTAGGGTTATTCAGTATGGGAAGGGCCCCTCATTCTGAGTAATACCTGCTACCATCTTTTACTCTCATAGATTAGATTACTTGTGTTTATTTTTGTTTAAATTCCATTTCTAGTTTAGTTGTTATCTTGTTGATCTGCATTCAATTTTTGTAGAGCTGCAAGTTCAATTTCATTTTAGTATATTCAGATTAGCAAATACTTAGGAATGATTCTTCAGTTGGTGTAATAGTGTTTTGTTTCTATAATTGCATTTAACATTGCTCGCTCATTCCACCATAAACATGTTCTTTCAATTACTAGAACTTATAACCAGCAATTCAATCCATTGTGCAAATTGATTATACAGTATACACATATTAAATCACCCCAAACCATGACAATAATGTGTGCATAAATCAAGTTTTAATATCATTGTTGCATACTTTTTCTAAATCTCCTTTTAAAACTCAGTCACACCCCCTATCAGATTCATTGCAATTTCATCACAATTCCTTCACCCCACTCTGATTTCACCCAGTCTCTTAGCCATGTTTTCATCCCTCATATTACATCATAAATTTGCCTAGTTTGCACCCTCTTTACCGTTGGTCAAAGTTCTGCTAGTTGACAACAATTTCATTAGTTTTTAGATTGTCTTTTATGTGTGTTTCTAAAAATAAAACAAAACAAACATTTCATACATAAAGTTGTGTTTTCATTTCTTTCATAAGGAATAAATAAGAATTAAACATGTGCATTCATCAAAATTGATTTCTTAGGTTATGTTTTAATACATCTTTATGCATGCATAAGAAATTGATTTCTTCATACTCAACATTCCATTAAAAATACAAATTATCTTTGACCAATTGCACCCAGATTTGAATAATTAAGAGATTGGATATTGAAGTGTCTCATTATCATTCCATTCATTGAAATTCATTTGTAAAATTATGCTTGAAAATCATATAAAACAGTACACAAGAAATTGTTCTAATACCATTACACCATCTTCTTACACTCTGATTTCTTTTACTATTTATGAGAAATTGTCAAATCCGCAATTCAAGTGAGCATAAAAGAGTGCATTTCTCATAGTCCAATCTTGCCATTAATCAGATATCCATTATTCTTTCATGCATTTTCTGTAGAGTCCACTCTTATTTTTGTTGACACTTGTAACCATTTGAAGAATTGTTCTTGAGATCCAATTTTAGATTAATTTTTCTTATTGGTCATTATTAGTTTGTTTTCATTGTGATTTGACTTTCCCATAGTTTATTTCCTGTCACTTGAATTCATTTATGTTTGCTTGTTTCTTTTATTGCATTTAAGTGTGGATCCGCTATAGGAAATAATCATTGAAGGACATGAAACTTAAGTAAGCTACTCAAGATTAATCACACGAACATCACCCTGAGTGCATGAAAGACTGTGATCTAAGCCTTTACAGCAATAAGTTCTTCTTGTGTCCCACTGATGAATCCTTAGTGTTTATCTCCTGCAATTTACATTTAAATTCTGCAGTGTGGGTTTGAAGATTGTTTTGTCGGCTTTAGATTAGGCTAGACTAGGCTCCAATCCTGCATTTCTTGTGCTTGCACCTCGAAGCTTACGAGCCTCGATTGATAATTTATTATGGGAATTAATAGTGCATATATTTATACCCACAACAACAATGCCTAATTACTCCATAGTGAGTTAAGTTTACTTGTAGTTTTATTTATAATCCTAGAGATAATAAGAACACGGCAAAATCCTTGATTTCTAGATGAAGATTTTCCATCATAGATTTGTTTAGGGTAAGTTTGTATGTTAAATAATGTATGTGTTTTAGCTTCTATTTTGTTACAATGTTTAAATCATTATATATATGTAATAATTTCTCATTGTCTGAATATTGAAGAGCATATTAACTTCTTTGTGATAGAACTTAGACTCATTATAATGGAAATGTATTAAGCATATGAACATAATAGTCTAACAATATTTTGAACATTAAATTCGTGTGAGATAGAGCATATAATTATTGTAATTATAGTAAAAACGGGTATAACAATTAACAAAGTTTCAAACATGAAATAGATGTGTTGTTACATATTGTCTATTGAATTTTCAAAGTATTTTATGTCTTAATAAATCATATATTAAAAATTTGATTTTTTTTACAAACATGAAATCTACCCATCATAACTAAAAAATGTTCTTTCATTTATTGAGTTTTCCCTCAATAAAACTAGAGTTGTCAATAACAATTATCTCATCGATGCACACAACCTTATTTGGTGAGCCTTGGGTGATGAACACAACCTTATATAGCATAAGAGAACCTTTCACCATTTTTAATGGTTCATTTCCTTATTCATTACAACTTGTGCATAGTTATACTCCATGGAAATGTTTATTTATTATTGTGTACTATCATACTCTTGAATTGAGGAAAAAGGAATGTCGAAGTGATTAGGGTGGAGGGAAAGGATACAATAAGTGTTTGTTTTGGATGGTTCATGAATAACTAAATAAAAGGATCATTTAGTGGACTAAGAATTTAGATATATGGTAAGAGGATATGATTGAGAACATTGTAAGATATTCATTTATTATCAAATCAACACTAGGTCCACAACAACAACCAAGGTGGACATGTCAACTCGAATTTCAAGAGCTTGTGGCAGATTCTTCTTTAACTTTTTTTTAACACACACTGGAAAATATGTATTTTTAAAAAGGGGGTTGAAATAATGGATTACAACAAGTATTACAAAATCAAACTATATGTCATAGAGATGATGTTCTATATTCCATAGATATGCCTTTGAGAGGATTGCATTCAAAACACAAACCATGTTCAACCTGAAGCAAAAAGAGAACATTTGGCATGCTAATAACATATATGAACTTCCTAAACCTTAAAGATGCAGAATAACTTCCAGAATATTATTTTCTTAATCGAGATGATCTTTTTAAACAGTAGGAAAACATGTATGCCTCTATTGAAAACTGACCTAGTTGGATGGTGCCAATTGTATTTATGTCCATGGTGGTTTAGAAGAAGAAGATATTGAAGGAGGTTCTGCTTGGGACCTTGTTGTGAATGAGCCTTGTTGCTGACACAGTTCCTTTAATGTTTCCTCTAAAGCATCCAGTTGAGTCCTTTGTTGGAGTATCATTCCCATTATAATGTTGACTTTGTGATTTAGATTGTGTTCCATTTTTTCCTAGGTTTCATAGTGAGAACAGAAGGTTGAGGTGATATCATTGAGGACTTGTTTGTGTCCCTAAAGAGAGAGGTGGTTGTCGAGAAGATCTCGTAAAGACATGTGTTGTCGCCCCAATAAGCCAATTCAAATTACCGCCTTGCCAAATTCAAAAAGTCGAGTCTTGTTCTTGTATGCCTTCCCAGATATGAATATCTACAAATAGGGGCAACTTTATCAAACTAGTAATTTCAAACCTAATCCAAATTACCAGAAATGTAAGTGATGGAAATAGAATATAGAGACTAGAGGACTGGAGAGATGCCCAATTTTTTTGTCAGAATTAAAAATTTGATAGTGACGTTACAAAAAAAGTGGACCGAATTTCTACAAGCCAAGACTATTCACACTGATTCCAGAGAATTTGCCTAACAGCGACCAGGTGAAGAAGAAACAAAATAGACATTCAATATTGAAAAAAGAAACAAGGATAATGAAAAAACTTGATAAATGAACTATCTCATACCAAGTCCACCCATGAGATGGAGGAGGGGGTACATGACCCAGCAACCAGGAATCGAGAACACCACCCACCCACTAAAGACGGTTGAGCCCGAAGAAAAATTGAATACCAATATAAGTCATTATCCCACCACAAAGCCGCAAACCGTAGAAAAGTATTCATTAGCTGAAGTGGAGAGTGAATGGTGCATGCTTCAGGAGGAGGGTGTCTTATCCTTCTTGTACTTGTGACATGCACCCAATGATCTGAACCTCATTCCATTTGTCCATATGATTACTGATTTAACTTAGGGAATGGGGCATTCATGTCTATTATGGTTAATATATAGTGCCCCTCACTTTTCTTGGAGGCCGGGTTAGCTTTAATATCAGTTAGCCCGTTTTTCTCATGGATAATATGGAACTAGAACAGAGTCATGAATTTTTTTCCAATGTGTCAGACTCCAGCTAAAATGGAGGCTAAGTGAGCATCGATTGGTAAAGTTTTCAAGACCACATGCTTGATAATGAGATTGGAGTCGCCCAAAACTGTGAGATTGTTGATCTGTTGTATGGAAACGATCTTAAGCCCCTGATAAACACCATATGTTTATGTTTTATTATTTGTCATTTCCATGAGATGTCATTCAAAAGTGAGAACAATTTCACCCCTAGGGCTGAAGAGACCCCCTCTTGCACTTGCCACCCTGAGACTCTTCTTTAACTTATGTTTTATTTTCTATTCTATTTTTTTTTCAAAATGACCATCCTCAACCTGATTGTAGGTTTGGATCATCCGAGGGGCCGACCACAAATTCAATGTTTGACTTTGTGGATGGGCCCTCTAATTGCACGAATATACAATCAGGATAAGCTAAGGTTTCCAAAATGTTGTACCTTTCGATATAGGGTTTTAAATATGCAAATGATGTTGGAGTGTAATACTTTACAACTTTTTGAATTAACTCTTTGGTGGATGAGCATTGACTCTGTGCTTCCTCCACAAGATTCACCATCCTTTACATTGTATATTCTTTAAGGGATCATTTCTAGGGGATATTTCATCGTCTGTCATGGGCGTATCAAAACATGCCACATGATCATTCTCCATGCCCTATGGAAACCCATGATTTGTGCTCGTAATTATGTTGTAAGATGTCAAACATATGTAAAACAATTTCATTGGATTCATATATCTAGTCTCAATCTCAATGATATTTTTCCTCTATCCTTCCATCATTTATTGTTTTTCCTTCCGCGGAGATTTTTCTCCACATTGGTGTTGAATATAATTGTTAGATGGTTTGGTCCAACTTGAGAGCTCCTTAGAATTACTTGAGGCGACTCGTGTTGAGAAAAGGAGCGTAAAAGCAATTGATAATTCACAATTCACATACTCATCATCTCCACTATCATGAATACTAGAAATTACCTTCTTCTCTGAAAAATTTTCCAAAGTCTATTGTTGTAAAAAATCACCCAATACCTCATTTGGATTACAACGTTGTTTGGGTAATACTCGACTCTCATTGGAGGACTCAAAAGAGACATGGTATGAATTTAAATGGAGATGGGTATAAGGATCCATGCTTGACTCGTTGAGATCTCGATCAAATTTTGAGCAAGTGGGTCAAGATGGGCATCCCACCAAGTCTCGATCAAAATAAAGGGTTGAAGATTACCCTACA
>ML831347.1:139213-157414 GCA_009831015.1 Picea engelmannii | reverse complement strand
CTTGAACGAAGCACCAACTCCCTAAGTTCTCTAAACCAACTGAAAGGAATCTATAACCCCCTTTCCTTTCCCCATCCTACCACCATGAAATATAAGTGTATACTCACCATCACTATCATTGATACTTTCATTTCCAATGTCACCAATACATTAATCAACCTATCATTGTCAGTATCACTATCACAACAACCAACATGTCACTATCACTGTCACATCAACCTGTGACTACCACTGTGACATCAACCAACTTTTCATTGTCACTGTGACATCAACCCATGACTACCGCTATCACATCAAACAATTTGTCACTATCACTGTCACATCAACCTGTGACTAACACTGTCACATGAACCAACCTGTCACTGCCATTGTCACATCAAACTGTGACTACCACTATCACATCAACCAACTGATCCACTCGCATGGATACAAAAACCATCACCAAACCATGTACTTCAACCATGTACATCAATCATCAACCAGGTACATCAACCTATATCAACCATGTACACAACCTGTACCATACCATGTACATCAATATGTATCATACCATGTACATCAACCATGTACCAGAACCTATACTCATACCATGTAAATAAACCATGTACATCAACCTGTACCATACCATGTATATCAATCTGTATCATGTGATGCATCAACCATGTACCATATCGCGTATGTCATAAGATATCATCAACAAAGTACCTCAAGCATAACCAATATAGCCACCATACAAAAATACCTATATATCCAAGATGTGCTACTAATAAATGTAACATAACATCACTAAGGTGTATCTCTACATGTACCAACATCACCAATACTTGCACCTCATACATGTACCACCATATACCAAGTGTGTACGACAACCATGTACCAAGAACACAAATATGTGTCTCTATCATATGCCCAAATCACCATACCATGCCTCAAGAATGTACCATATCACCAAGATATATCAAATAGTAAACCATATGTCGAGTATCCAATATGTTCCTTTAACAATGTATCATACCATCACCAAGGTGTACCATGCACAATCATGGCATGCATGTACCATAAAAGCATAAGCATAAGACTAAAAAATAATACATAAACATACCTCTAATCTTGTAGCAGACTTGATACACAAAACTATAGGCATGCATCTCTTCTACAACTTCAATTACAAGATAATAACATCTTCATCCAACTTTACCTCAATCTCACGATACTAGTTTTGGATTAGTCGGAAACCCTAACTTTCAACAAGCATAACCTTGTAAAGAACTTGTACAACATGCCACGTGCCCAATATTTTATATATGATTCTAAATCTCATACAAACGATACTAAAGACTATTATATTTCTACTGAAAGTTTTCTCAAATAAATTGGATCCTCTATGAAGAAGTTATGACCATTTTACCAAGAACACTTGTTTAAAACTAGTTTTAGGACTATTAAAAAACCATATATTCCATAGATCATATCTCCAAAACTACAGTGATCCCGAAGTTGAAAATTTTACAATAGGTACCATTACATGTCCTCTCAACATTTTGGGTGAAAAGGACAAGTTCATGGTGGTATACCTAGATGACATCACCATCTTTTCAAAATCTGATGAGGAACATGTACAACATTTGAAGAAAATATTTCAAAAATGTAGAAGGTATGGAATCTCATTAAATCCAAAAAAATCCCATTTTTCTATGTTAGAAGGAAAGATCCTAGGCCACATTATATCTACACAAGGGATAAATATAGACCTAGAGAGGGTAGATCCTATTAAAAAAATTGACATCCCGAGAAATAAAAATGCCATAAAGTCTTTCATAGGAAAAATAAATTTCTTGAGCCATTTTGTACCAAATTTTGTTGAGATCAGTAGGCCTATTATAGACATGCTAAAAAAGGATGTTTACATTAACTGGAAACATAAATCAATTTCATCCTCCTAATGGATATAACAGGATCTAATTGAAGATCTTGTTCTGGTTAGTCTGGATTATTCCAAAGAATTCCTAATTTTCTCTGTTTCCTCCGAGGAGACTATCGTTAGTGTACGACTGCAAAATAATGAAGAAGGGCATGAACATCCCATTTAATTTTTCAGAAAAACACTCAGGGATGTAGAATTAAAATATGACATATTGGAGAAGCAGGCTTATGCCTTAGTGAAGGCCTTGAAATCCTCCAGGGTTTATGTTTTGCATTTTAAGGTAATTGCTTATGTCCCTAGAGACAGTATAAAGGAGATCCTTGTCCAACCAGACAATGAGGGAAAGAGAGGAAAATGGATAGTCAAACTGGAATATGATATATACATAAATCCTAGTAAACTAGTCAAGGGACAGGGCCTTGCAAAACAATTATCTGATTCGAATTGCAAAGCACTTGAATTGCACCATCTCTTCAACCAGTCAAATGCTCCACTGATACAGGCTGAAAGGAAGACACTGAAGGTATCAAATAAATATTCTCTTTCATCCTAGTATAGAGACATCATCTATTTTTTACAACACCTAGGATGCTCACCAGAGTTAGAAAAATCTAAAACTAGGTCTCTTAAATTAAAGGCTGTATAATAATGCATTTTGAATCATAATTTATATTGGAAATACCCTGCTGGTATTTTTTTGAAGTATGTGGATGAATATGAGTCAAAATAGGTTATAATTGATATGCATAAAGGAGTTTTTGGAGGGCATCAACATTGGAAAGACACATCCCACAAAGTTCTAAGGGATGGATACTACTGACCCAAAATATTCTCTAATGTATTTTCCATGGTCAGAACATGTGAAGAGTGATATAAATTTGTTGGAAAGAAGAAATGTTTCTCACTACCCTTGAAACCCATTACTGCAAATGACCCGTTTCAACAATGGGGCCTATATTTCATTGGTGATATAAACCCACCCTCTAGTGGACATAGAAAGTGGATCCTTACTTACACTAATTACTTTACCAAGTGGATTGAAGTTATTCCTACCAGGAATGCCACTGAAAAAGTAATCATGAAATTTCTAGAGACAAACATTTTTTCCAGGTTTGGGTGCCCCAGGAAACTAGTAATAGACAATTCCTAGGAATTCAATTCCAATCCCATGATTGTTTTCTGTGGGAATTACAACAATATCCTAACACATTCTACACCATATTACCCACATGGGAATGGGTTGGTAGAGTCATCAAATAAAACCCTCATAAGGATTATAAAAAAACCGTCGGTTGAAAATAAAAAAGAATGGGATTCCAAACTGAGGTATGCCCTATGGGTGGATAGGATCAACACTAAAAGGTCACTGGGTACCTCTCCATTTTAGTTATTTGATGGGGTGGATTTTGTTTTTCCAGTCCATGTTGGTCTACAAGTGTTGAAATTTTTGCAAGAGGAGGTAGAGGAGAATAAAGACATTGAGAGGAGGATTTTCATATTATTGAAGTTAAAAAAAGAAGAGAAATATTAAATGAGAAAACTGAGTCTTACCAGAGCAAGGTCAAGGCATCATTTGACAGGAAAACCAAATGGATACTTTTCAAGAAGGTGACTTGGTTCTAATATGGGATGTTAGGAGGGAGGACAAGCCCAAACATGGTAAGTTTGATAACCTTTGGTTTGGCCCCTGCAAGGTAGCCAAGGTTCTGAATAAAAATACCTCTATATTGCAAAATCTGGATGACACTGAGATCTTTGGAAGCCTAGTCAATGGGTGCTTTCTGAAGCATTATTTTACCTGATGAACCAGAGGTGGTTCAATATGTACATAAATGTTTTGATTTTCAATATGATTTGGTAGTTTAGTTTGAATAAAAAAATCCATAGCCTAATAAAGGTATTGGGGCATAGTTGTAGATTTGGTTTTCAGTTGAAATAAGGAAGATGTCAAGGATGATAAAAGGGAATAAAGGGGTTGGAGGTAGAGTAGTAGAAATGAATAATTAAGGCTCATGGTTCTGT
This sequence comes from Picea engelmannii, assembly GCA_009831015.1. NCBI lineage: Eukaryota > Viridiplantae > Streptophyta > Pinopsida > Pinales > Pinaceae > Picea > Picea engelmannii. The sequence goes on along the minus strand of ML831347.1, from coordinate 153,468 downwards.
TTTCTTATCACCTCACAGGGAAGTGCTACCCCCAGTTGGAGCTGATTTTAGATCCTAGACTTGCACCTCTACCTTCTATTCATGAAATCAATCCATTCATCTATCAACCTAGCTCTTAGTTATTTTTTCTTCTTCATTGTGTGTTAACTCATTTCATTTTATGTCTTCCCCTTCTTTTCTTAATGTTATCTTTTTGCTTTTTATAATATTAAGTCAAGTCTTGATTTGAGTTTAGATAAGTCCTATTACCATGGTTTATATCATTGATCGATCATAGGAAGGACAACTTAGGCCTACAAGTGAAAAAGTGTTGATTGCAAGAATGCCAACATTCTTTCAATTAACAAAGAAACTTTGTTTTATTAGTTTTTATGTTTTAAAAAATATTTCAAAGTTTGAATAAAAGTGTCTTGCCACCCAAATCGCGCCCATTCATGTCTACTACCCTAAAAATAGTGTGCATTGGTCCTTTGTTCATTTTTCATTGTAGTTTTTGAGTGACCCCTAAGCAACGCATATCCTCAACCACCATTGTCAACAAAGGCATCTAGGGCACGATGGTATCACCCTGAGAGCACTGGCAGTTAAACAGGGAAGAGCCAATAGGGATTCAATTGTTCGAGGCCATACCATATATTAAGGACATTTTTATTAGGTGCACGTGGTTCGATTTCATATGTGCCTTCAATGGAAATCACACATAAAAATGCTCTGATCTTTGCACAAAACTTTGATGTATTCCAGGCACATATTTGGGATATAACCATCCACATAACAGAGAATGCATGTGCTCTCCCTATAAGTGGTGAGAGGTGGTTTAAAAAAGGGAAATTACCAGCTAAAGTGTGCAACCAGTTCCTGGTAGAAGAGCATCAAAACCTCGAATGGAGCCAGGGAATCCCAATCTAGTGGATGAAAGAGGGATGGAGGGGCATCCTATCTGCAATACAAAGATACATCATGGGAGAAGGTATTTTTTTAATTTTCCACTGCTATCACCTCATATTTCTCATCCATTTAAATGGTGAAAAAGAGATGAACCTCCCCTTCTACCTGCTCAAAATCCTAACTAAGATGTCTAAACAAGTCCAAAACTATCTCGAAACTGCTCACAAAATCCTCTACTATTAGGGGTTTATACAAATATCGGTTCTTATTGATCTTAGTGAATAGGGCATGTATTGGATAGAATTTCTAGTGTCTCTAGGGTTATAGGAAGAATATCCAAAAGAACGGGAAATTGATCAGCAACCAGAAGAGTAGGATGTTGAAGTTTACTAGGAAGTTAGGGTTTCCACAAAACCTGGGAGTTCATCCAAAGCCTCCCAACATGTAAAATAAAATACCTTACCTGCAAAAATAAGAATGTTATAAGACAAAGCAAGATCCATCACTCCATAAAAACAAGAAATACCTCAGAGGAAATTGAGGTCATCCACAGTGAAAAAAAGAGACTGAGAAAGTGGTAAAGTTTATGTCAGAAAGGGTGAAAAATAGGCCTTCCCAGTAGTCCAACCATCTCCTGAATATGTTGAGGTCGAACCTATGCCCACTGTTATGGATGTAGAGAAAAATCATAAATTGAAAGAAATAAAATAGAGGAGGAATAAGAAGGCTAGTCCTAAAGTCGTTGCAACTGAATTTGTGTCATTTCACACACATATTGAAGAGCCTCCTTAGGAAAAACATGGAAAAAAGAAAAAGGGGAAATAGGTCCCAGAAATGCCAACCAAACCCAATCGGAAGACTAGGTTGACCAACTAGTTGAGGAAAAACTCCAAATCCTTGTTTGATCCATCCCTCAAGGAGCAAAATCCCATTGTGATTGAATATCAAGAAATTGATGAAGACCCCTATGAATTTACCAACACGGAGGAAAATTCCATCAACACCTTGAAATAAATGCTAGTATGCGATACCAATAAGAAGAGAAATAAATGGCATACCTCAGGTGTTAAACCTTCTAATTTGAAAGAAGGGTTCACCACTAGTCTAGACCCATAGAAATATTTGGTGGACACTAGTCCGGATCCAGAGAAGGATTTTGAAGACATAGGTCCACAAACAGAGCATCTCCTAGAGTAGTTTTTAGAAGAGACCAAACCAGAGGAAAAGGGGAAAATGATGATGGTGGATGAACCTATGAAAGACATAATTAAAGAAAAACCTGAGAAGAATACCATGTATGATATGATACCAAGGAAATAAAAGCTCTCCATTGATCTGAACAGGCCTGCTACTGAGGAAGAGCATGAAATAAAAAATGGGAGTAGAGTAAAGGCAAAGATAAAGCCTAAAATTGAAGGTGGCAGGGACATGCTTGATAGTTATTAGTAATTAGCAGGTACAATCCCTCAAACAAAATAATGACAATATGAGGTAATAGATTCAAGAGTTGCAACAACAAAATAAATCTCTTGGGATGCAACATTCAAAACTATAGAAGAAATATCAAAAGTTGCAAAAAAACACCAAAATACATGCATGCTCCTAAAGGAGATCATCTAATGTCTGTTGTTGTCAACAAGCAAGAGAATTCAAAGAATGTGCAATCTTGGTCTACCAGTTTCAAAGGTTTGTCTCCAGTTATTGGCATACATGTGCATCCATGCAAAGTCAACAACGAGTTCCATATTTTGAAGACTCTTGTTATGAAACTACTACACTTTATTTATCAGTAAAATGAATCACTTTTAGAACCTTTTTTACCTCTACAAAACAACCCCCTCTAGAGAGCCATTAGTTGGACCATGTGTTTAATTTATTTTCCACTTTAGCAATCAACTACTTCTAGTCACATTTTTTGTACAATTTTAGATTCATAAAGAAACCCAAATACTTCAACCCTTGGCCTAAATATGTCATCTGATAAGGAAATAATTGAGTAAAATGTTTCTTTTCTTGCTTAGATACCCTCCGTAGAGTTATTGTTTATATTTCCATATTTATTACCATGTTGGTTTCCTTATAGAATAAATGCAAAATTCCTTTGAACTTCTCAATTACCCTTCTAGTGCATTGACGTAAAATTAAGATTTGTGATATTGTAGGATGCTCCAATCAATACCCCTTTGAAGCTAACATTTTCTATTTCTTCTTTAATCCTCCTAATTAACCTTTCAACAATTAATATGAATAGAATAGGGGATAAAGGGAACCTTTTTCTAAGTCCACTCAAGGAGTTGTGTACTATTGCATCTCGGTGGTGTGTCAGTATGGGAGTTCTGGTGGATTGGCAGAGAGCCCAGATCACAATAGTATGTTATGTGGAAAATTTCCAACCCTGTAGATGGAATTCCATTGAATATTCATGTTGAGTTACGATGGGTGTAGCTTAGGTTCTTTGGAAAAGATGAGATGGTTTCATATGTTTGGCAAGTTGATGAGATAAAGTCTTCATCGATCCATAGAGTTGCACATTGTTGAGGCATGAAAAATGTATGAGGTATTTGTGCCCAAGTAGAATAGGATGAAGTTAGAACCTTCTGGAAAGAAGGGTACCTTTGTGGGATACAATGAGACTTCAAAATCATACAAAATCTACATTCCAGGTCAACATCATATTGAGGTTAGTCATCATGGTAATTTTGATGAAGAGGTATCCTTCAAAAGGTTTAGATAGTATCATATATATATTGATAGTGAGGACTAGGATTCTACGAAGGATGAGGTTAAAAATCCATCTAGTCTAGTTGTTTATCCTTCAAACTATTAGGAGGAGTAATTAGAACCAACAAAGCTAGAGGATCTATCTAGAGATGTTTTCATGATCAAGAAGAGGCCAACATGATTTAGTGACACTTTGTAGGATGCAAATGGGCATGCATCTCGTAGAGGTACTTTCAGAGAGAGAAAATGACCTCATAGGTTCTTGAGTTATATGGCATTGATCAGTCACATCATTGACTATGAACATTCCAGTTATGAGGAGGAAACAAACCAACAGGCTTGGAAGGATTCCATGATGGAAGAGTACCAGTCCATCATAAAGAATGATGTGTGGGAGATAGTTTCGAGACCATAGGGGAATACGGTGGTGAATTCCAAGTGGATCTGTAAGATCAAGAATGAAACACATGGTAGCATCAAGAAGTATAAAGCGAGGTGTGTGGAAAGAGGACTCTCTCAGAAAGAGGGAGTGGACTATGAGGAGATTTTTTCTTTAGTGACCAGGTACACAGATGGATATGAATATTGTGTTCCTCAACGATGTGATTGAGGAAAAAGTGTACATAGAGAAACCTATGAACTTTGTGACACATGGGAAAGAGTCTCATGTTTACAGGTTAAACAAGGCTTTGTATGGACTCAAGCATGCACCCAAGGCATGGTACTGTGGGATTGATGGATACTTGATGTGTTTTTTCTTCAGTAAGAGTGATGCAGATCCCAAATTTTACTACAAGGTTGTTGATGATGATCCATTGATATTGGTGTATTATGTTGATGATATGTTCCTTACAGGGGCTAGAGAGGCTCATTGGAAGGTGCAAAAGAGGGTTGGATTAAGATTTCATAATGAAATATCTTGGATTGATGCATTATTTCTTGGGATGGGAGGTGTGGAAAACTCTAGGTGAGATATTCCTTGGACAAGGGAAGTACATAGTTGAGATCTTGAGAATATTTAGTATGATGGAATACAAGTCCATGGCTACACCTATGATGACAAATATGAAGAAGCTAAGTGATTCCTCTTAATATTCAGATCTGGTGGATCCCACTATGTAAAAGAAAATGATTGGATCCTTGATGTACCTAGTTAAGACCATGCTAAATATTTTCTTTGCAGCTTATGGTTGAGCCAAGGCACTTCCATTGGGTTGCATCAAATCATGTGTTGAGTGATATGAAAACATCACACAAGTTCTAATACCAACTTGATCCTTAAATATCAGCAAACTATGATATTAGTTCATCCCTAATAATCCTTATATTCCAATTAGTTCATATGTGGATACTAAACATCTGACCTGATTCGGGAATATAAATGAAGATCGCTTGACTATTTGCAAAATATCATGTGAATGTCTTATTTGTCTATAAACCCTTAAAATGATGAATAAATTGAATTATAAATGAGATAATACAACATAAAATAAAATAACTCAATTACACATCTAATTTACATAGATCACTGCATCTTCAAAGTCCCTTTAAATAGCATTATTGTTCTTCATCATCTAAAAATTCCAAATTACATTACAATATAGGCTTACAAAAACATGATTTTAAAGATGCTCTGAAAATTCACTACTCAAATGAAAAAACAGAGTGCACCGTTGAATTCCTGGTGAAAAATCATGCAAAATTGATATAAAATACATGAAATTTTGTCAAGGTGACCCCCAACATGATTTACGGTGAAAAATTGTTATAAAATACATGAATTTTTGTCAAGGTGACCTCTGACACGCTTTACAGTGTAGCCTCATATGCTATGTACCCTTGACATGATTTACAAGGAAAAAACCACATAGAAATGTGTATACAAATATTTCAAATGTGTGCCCAAAACATTGGGTTGTGTTCCCATTAAATAGGGCACACCTCTTTAAAAAAATCCCGAAGTTTATGGCATGCTTTAATTACATTTCATTGCATAGTTTTAACTAACTACAAATAGTGGAAAGTTGGCTAGAAGAAGTGGTTTAAGTCATTCCTATAGTTGGTAGGTAGAGGGTTCCATTCCCACTGACCGACATATTTCATAGGATTTTTTCTATAACATATAACCATATGTTATATTTAGCATATGGTAACAAATGCATAGGAATATTCATTTCCTATATATGGTATATGTTATATACCACATATATTAATACATATATTTTAAAACCCATTGCATATTTTAACCTCCCCTTAGGTTATGTATCATTCACATGGTATAAAGTATGGACCAGGGGCTAGGGGATATCCTTCGGCCCCTTTCCCCCCTCCACAGAAACTCAAGGTAAATTCAAATATATTTAAACATATAATATGGTTAAGTTGTAATGTGTGGTGTGATGGTTGTGGGAGATTTGTTAAGGTGTGGATACTATGGATGTCATGAGGTCAAACCCTATTGACTCCATAATTTTACAATATATTAACCATATAGGTAAATGTGAATCTTCCACATGGGAGCTTCACATTGGCTACCTAATTCCATGTGTCATCACGTAATTGAACCAATTGACTGCCACTTGTCATCATGCGATTGGACCACATGGATTGTAACTTGCCTAGTCAGTTGCCAATTAGGTTCCACGTTAGCATGTCATGTGTCACCCTATGGTGGTGCCACATGACACCCCTATTTTTCCCGGTTTGACCAAATTTGATTGCTCACAACTTTTTCGTACGAAATCCATTTGACGCATTGTTCGAAAGATGATGATAATCTCCTAGAAATGATGCCATTTTCGAGATGATTTGAGATGATCAAATTTTGAGAATTTATGGATCCCCTAGGACCTATGTGAGCTTTACAGATCCTCTTGGACCTCTTTGAGAATTCCTTACATCCTCTTGGATCACACCTTCCCACCAAGGAACTTTTCAACCTCCAAAAGTATAGATATTCAACAACTTAGTGATGATAATTCACTATTCCATCTTGCCGATTCTTTTGGATATAAGTCTTCATATTGGGTCTTCGATATTAGGTACTATATCAATGTAATTATGCCTAACTCTATGGAATATGGATTTAAATCCGACTTTTGAAACTGTAGCTAATATGATATATTGCTCAGGTTCTGGCTCATTAATTACCAAACTACAAAAGTCTTTTTCACAATATCTTGTCCACTCCCATCTCCTTCTACTGAAGATAGTCTATCTCGGTCAATATGAAACCAAATCAAATGTTGATCTATTCCTTTCCCATTTAGACTCTCTTTTTTGATGTATATGTAGAAGTCCTTGAATGAATACTCTGTCAATTATCGCTTCTTCATTGAAAAGCAATTCTACTTGTACTGTTATCATATGTACTCTCCTTGGCTATGTTCAAGGTATACATCCATATGAACATGACATAGTCATTAAATATGCTTATAGGATGCACCTTTATATTCCTCTTAAAAGAGGATTATTCATAAATCAAGTGAGAATTCTTCCGCCTCAATTGTCCAATATCATTCATCCTTCCTTCTTTGATGACAATAAACTAACTCATTACAACCATAATGAAGTCTAAAACAACATTACTAACCAGGTTAACTATTCCCTTAAATTAAAAAACTCTTCCTTTCACTATTGCAGTATCCAAACATATCCCACTGATTAGTAATAAACCAATTAAGAAAAAAGAATATACACATGCAAAAGAGAATGAAGCATCAACATATCTAGCCTTCTTAATAATAACAATAACAACCAAAGGACATGTTCTAGTTTCAACAATAGGCTGTAAATCTGGGTCCTGGATACTAGAATTAGCTAGCATGTGCCTTGTAGTGACAACTATCAAATTTATCTTCATCTAATGAACTCTCATAATGAAATCAATCCCATTCTTGAAAATATGATACTTATTTTGTCCCCTATATAAAATGTCCTTCCTGTCATACAAGTATGGACTTCCCAAAACCATCCCGCAAATTTCGAGTGGAACAACATCTAATTCGACCTCATCAATGGAACTGGATGTGATCGTGAACCGTAAATTGCATTGTTTAGTTACATGTACCTGAGAATTATAAAAAATCCAACCCAAAGGTTATGGTCTCCGATGAGTCCTAGTTTCCAATCGCAACTTCTGAACAAGTTGGTCTGAAATAAGATTCACTTGTGCTCCACTATCAACAAGTGTATTAATATTTGTGTGCTTTGAGATAACGCGTAAATGAAACATGTCATTTATTTTCCTTCCATCAGGGATTACTTTAGACTTTGTAGAAGAAGTATGTGAACTAAAACTTGCAACATAAGATTTACCTTTCATGCCCATAGTTTTAACCTTGGTTTCATCCTTTGAATCTGATCCAAGATCTTGTACTATGGTTGTGGTCTTCTTTTTACCCCTTCTAGGCTGAAACCACCTCGGTTTCAATTCTGGATGAAACTTCCAACACTTTTCCTCCTCATGTCCTTTCTTATTGCAATGAGAACATGTAGGCTTCTTCCCTTCGTCCTTGTTCACTGTAGTTGTCTTCTTACTCATCCATTTACCTTTCAATTTCTTCTTGTACTTGAATGGCTTCTTATATTCACTCAAATGCTTACCCTTACTAGCTTCTAGATGTGTATTTTGTACTAATAATTCAATAATATTAGTAGTATTGAACATCAATATAGTATGGTGAATATATGAGTGCATACCACCAATATAATTTAGAAGAGTCTTAGGAGTATGTAATGGAATTCCCAAAGATAATGTCTTCCTATTGAGTTCATGTGTACAAGCTTGAAAATGTTTCCCTTTTCCTCATCTCAAATGTATCCAAGCAATTATTGACATTTTCATGTAAGATAATGGATAAAATTTCTTTCTCAATGTAGCAATAAATTCAATCAAGGAATAAATGATTTTACCTTGTTGAATAAGATCAAATTGTGTTCGACTCTCCCACCATATCAAAGTTGTGTCGCTCAGGCGAAGAGTAGCCAACAACATCCTTGAAATGTCTTGTGTGATTTTATGTACCCTACAATACACTTCAATTTGTTTGACCCAATCATCCAACTTCTCCGCATTCAAATCTCCATCATAAGTGGGAAAATCAAACTTAACATCTAGCTTTAGAAAAGTCCTATCATGAGAATGAGAAGACTTATTGGAACACTTTTCCTCTTATGGGGAGATGTTTAAAGAAGATGATGATGATGATGTTGTTGTTGATGATGATGATGATCAGGATGAAGGAGACCCTAGAGGGTTTTCACCTTGTACTCCTCTAGCTGCTTCAGTTTTTACCATTGTTTCAAATGGACCACCTTCATTTTGATGAAGAGTTTCTCTCCTTATTTGTAGGTATTCCCATAAATATTTAACCATATTTGTCATCTCAATAAACATCCTTTGAAACCCCTTATCAGCCTCAGACATACATTATTCATGCTCCATTTATTTCCTTCATAAACACGTTAAATATACAGATTAAATTATTTAAGTATTCCTTCACCTCGCTTAGTTTTGGATCTCGTAAGCATTCACTTGCAAATAAAAATCAAAACCATCTCTAATACCACATGATCTACAAATACAACACGAGTTATGATACCAACTATTGTATGTATGGGATGACCTAGGTTCTACCTTTGTTCTCCAACAAAACCCTAGAAACCATCGACCCCTCTGGTAAACCAGAAGGAAGCACTACACACAAAGTGCATAGCGTAGTCTCACCCAAGATGGTGTATAGGTGATTGCATGACCCAAGTTTCTACAATCATGGAAGGGATGGAACTCATGGGAATGCTAGGAATATTTAGCTTCTTCTTCTACTTTAAATTCTACCATAAAATTCATCAGATCTACTATTTAATAACATTCCTTTTGTAAAAAACATCATTCTATTGCGCGTTGTAAATAAACTTCAACAAAATCCTTAATTTATTTATTCATTCATAATAAAGAATATAAAATAAACACATAAGAGATAAAATAGATAGAGACACCATTTTTACTATGGTTCACCCCCCTGGGATATGTCCACAAAGATCTTACGTTTCTTATTAGTATTCATCAAAATAGGGCATTGTTCACATTACATCAAAAGTTTGTCATACTTTGTGAGGTTGACTAGTGTCACACCAAGCTCCACAACTTATGACCCGACCCTCAATTATGATCCATATAACACCACCTTTATCTCCTCATCTATTCAACAAAACATATACTTCAACTCAAAACTAAAAAAGGTGCTCAAATTAATTCTCTCATACAAAAGTGATAATGATCAAAAGATATGTTATTTCCTCATAAATCCTCTATTTATATTACAAAAATGGGTAAAAAACCTTTATATTGAATACCAAAACCCTAATTCTAAGTCGACTCAACTTGTCCATATTATAATTGGCTTTGTGTGCTAATTCACAATTTTTGCGCGTTGATTTTCCTTTCTTCCTGGCATGCTTCTTCCTTTTCCTTCTTGTGCATTGCATTCTCTTTATTTCCTAGCACACAGTGCTTCCTTGGTCCATTCTACCTCATTTGTTGCGATGTATCTCAAACCTTAAACCAAATTATCCTACTCCAATAGGTCCCAACAATAGCATATGGCTCGTCTTGAGACACTCAAGTCATAGGTGCCTCCTGCACCGATTTCTCTAGCACCTGACACATATTTGTTAGTTCATCCACTTGACTCTTCTCTTGCGCACTATTTTCTATTAGAACCTCCACCACCTGCATTGTTACGTGTTCCTTGAAAACTTCTATACTTTTTGAGTTCACCTGTTCCAGTATGCCTTTCTTTGTTTCCAACTCTACTATCATCTTATCTACTTTCTCTTGAAGTGGCTCCAAATGAGTCTGTCTTGTCTGTATTTCTCCTTGGATTTTCTTCAACTCTTATTGTAGATTTTTCATTTCCTGTGTGGCCTTCATTCTCTCCAATATAGGCATTTTCTTCTATATTTTCTTTAAATCATGAACTGTGGTATTCAACTTGTCTTCCCTTTGATCCAAGTGATGGATTCCTTCGTCTTCTACCAGGCTTGTCCATATCTACATGGTCATTTCATAGAGCTCTGATACTTCTTTTACTTCCAGTGTGATAATTTTTGTGTGCTCTGTTTCCTATTGCTCCCTTTCTGATCTAAATTTTGGAGGGGTGCTTGGTGAGCTTCCAAGCCAATTCTATTATCTCATGTTTATAAATATCCATCGTCTGTTCTATTTGTTTTATATTTTCTTCCACGTCGATCTCTTCTTCTAGTGCGTTGTCTGGAATCATTTGGAAGACTTCCTCAAGTCTTCGACCCAGTTTGTCTGCATGTTGTTTTTCCTCCTCACATTCGATTTTCACTTGTTTGAGAGATATTTATAACACCTCCTTTTATTCCTTGGATGTCCCCAAGTTTGTTGGATTCGTCCTGGCTCTAGAATGCACTTCTTGTGCGATGCTCACATGCGACTTATACAATATTTTGGTTGGTATATTAGACAAATCCAAGTCCATGTGTTCTACATCCTTCAATGATTTGTGTGCGGTGTGTTGACGATAAAAATTGCAACGAGGATTTCACCCACAAAGTATTGCTAAAGCATATTATTTATAAGCTAATGATACATATAATACTAGTAGGTGGGACGCCCTTGTAGATTGAAGAATCAAATAAGGTTCTTATTTGATATTTATGCTGTTGTTTGACACTGCTTACATAGTTCTACATGATTGATGATGAAATATTGGTTATGTTTACGTCATAATGGCATATTTTAGATTAGGATTTGCCTCACCCTATGAAATATTTCAAAGAGGGCCTTATTCAATTCCCCCATGCAGACTTATTTTCCCTGATTGAAAAATCCAGAGACAAAAATAAATATTTTTCCACTTGTATGCACCTTGCAAGCTATATAGAAAGTGTATACGCTGGCTTCTCCACTACAACCCACGTACATCAGGATTTGTGCCAGAAAATCAAAATTAAATGTCGGGTTTCCATGTCACGATAAGAGATATCTGATCCTTGGCCTTCCATATACTAGAAATGTTCCGACTTGGCCCTTCAGTTTCATTTTGAAGGCTATAAAGAAGCCAATTCCAAGCTATGGAAAAGAGAGAGAATTCAACTTTGAGAGAAAAGTTACTCAAGAGAAATTATTTACTTCATATTGAGTTTGCATCCCTTTGTCCTTTAAGTATGAACATAGTGTTCAACCCCCAATATCTTCCCTTATTGATGGAGAACCTCTTTGTCTCTCTTATATGATCTTGCCTTTGGTGGAGGATTGAAGTCATGGAGGCCCAATTGGAAGGAACTCGGTTTCTTGGTTTTGAACCGTGCCAACACAAAAGTCTGTAATATTTTCACTTCTGTTGATCATTTATTAATAGAAATACTCCTTTCCCATCCAATTGATATCTTGAAAATATATGTATTATGATCCATCATCATGTTTGTTTTGTATATTAATGGATTATGCTATCTAATGTGCTAAACTGTTATATTATCACTATATTCTTGCTCTGTTGGTTTGTTGAGAACTTGTTGCAGGTATAAAGCTTTGGGTCGAAGTTCTCAACAATGGACATCATCAAACGTTTGGATGAGGTAGGCCTCTTTCTTACCTCTCTTGAACATTAGTTTATATGGCATATGATGGAATTGAGTCGATTTCTATAGTCAGACCTGTCTGTTGTGGTTCACCCTAGCCATAGAGAGATTTTCCTTGTAACAACACATGGATAATGGATTTTCTGTGTTGGTTATGTTGCTCTCAACTATAAATTCCATGTATGAATGGATTATATTCATTTTTATTACATTTCTATTGGTGCCATGATTTATTACTTGTTACACCTGCACAAGACATATGTTATTTATAACAAGAGAAAAGAGAAATATGGAAAAAATCCAAGAAGAAGGAACTAAACTATGCTATGCTATGCTATACTATATGCATTTGAAATTAAAGAAAGTGATGTTAGTCCTAACTAGAAATGTTAGTGGCTATGAAATTTTATTGAGTTATATGGGGTGCATGTGATGTATGTTATAGTATGGTTTTTGGGCAATGGTTAATATGGATCGGGTGGCATAATTGGCAAGAAATGTATGCAAGTTTCGATGGATGTATTAATGGCATGGATTAATGGTTGGCTATCTATCGTGTACTACGTAATTGAATGAGAGGGAGGATGGAAGCGATGTGCAGTAAATGCACGTCACTCCATACTTATCCCACTAGCTGTCACCCTAGCATGGTATTGTTCATTTGGTTTTTGTTGTGGTCAAGCTCTGAGATTCATGCGTGGAAGGAACTGCTTGACCAAGCTTGCATTTTTTAAGGCCATTTGGTTAAAAGTATGTTTTTTTTGCCCATCAATGAATTCACACTGTGTTAAGCCCTAATATTGGCTCATTACCCCTTAATTGGGGCATATTACATTAGTAATGTTATTTTATTTATGTTGGATTTATTCCATTAGTTATAATTATACCTCCTAGTCTCCTATATATACCAAGGAGACATTTTCATTTGGAATCATATTGGAATTGTACATTTATGTGGGCATAAGGAGGTTCCCCCCTAAAAGAGGCTTATTATCTAAATTTCTATCTTTTTCAAGGTGCTGAGTACTTATTCTGAGGTTTTTCTATGCTATATTGATATTTGGTTCTTAACATATGGTATCAGAGCTCAAGGTTTTGGGGTTTCACTGCTACATATGAGACACCTTGGAATTTTTGCTACAACTTGTTTTCTACAATGTTTCAGAAGGAACGGGTTGGAGGATATTTATCAGATGGATCAAGGCACGTTGGGCTAAAATTTCATCTCCTGAGGCCTTATAATTTCGGAGATACAACCTGTGCAAGCTAGGGTTCTGGAATCATCCTTAACTGAGCCATTGCGGAATGTTTTCTATAAAATTCTTTATGTAATGTTTCATACCCTGCACTCTGGAGGATATTCATAGAAATTAGTAAGGTATTTGTGGTAAAAATTTCATCTTCTGGGTTGTCTTACATTTCTAGATACACCCTGTGGAAGATAGGGTATCTAACTAGTCCTATTGACTAGTCTCAAGAAGGTGTTTTTGGTAAAAAAATCATGACTTCTTTCTGATTATCCAAATTGGGTGAGACTAGTTGCATTCGATAGTGGACAGTCTTTAGTATTTATGGTACAAGTTTCAAAATTTTATATGAATTATTTTGTGTGGGGCATGCTATACAAGTGACATCTCCTGAAAAGGCCAAAAATAAGCAAGTTGTGGGGAAGTTACCGTAAATTCCACTTGGCACATCCAATTTTGATCAGACCTATGGAATTGTAGATAATAAATATCATAGAACTACAAAAAATAAAGTTTCATACCCAGAAGGGTTGAAACTTTGGAGATACAACAAAAGAAATATTGTCTAGCAGAACCATCTCAAAATCAAGGTTCAAAAGTGATACTTGGCCAACATGCCACCCAAAAAGGGAAATTCTACACTAAATAAGCCTCCACATAATACTACATGGACTCTTGATGAAGGTGAATAAATGCGTAGGGACATAAATGATTTACAAAAGAAGACAGTAACAAAAGATGAATTACAAGAGATGATGGAGGGTTTAAAAGGGGAGATCATGGAAGGAT